>CM024755.1:160503798-160804463 GCA_014218235.1 Colocasia esculenta | reverse complement strand
TAACTTACATAGTTACATACTTACATATTTACATATATACTTATGTACTTACATAATTATGTAACTCACATAGATAGTGAAGTACAAGTTACATACTTAAATACTTACATAATTACATAACTTACATACTTACATAAGTTACATATTGCATAACTTACATACTTACATAACTTACATAGTTACATACTTACATACTTAGCGACCTATTTTACATAACAGAGTTAACGGGAGGGACCTGTTAACGGGAGGAACTTAAAATAAGTCTCGCAAAAGGTAGGGTATGCGGTGTTGAAAAATCTGATAGGGACTGAAAAATAGTGTCAGTCATTGTCAGGGAGCAATTACTAATTCTTCTTATTTCTAAATATTGAGATTCCAGGGCGTTATTTGGAACATTGATAGATTATAGGGTGTCATATGAAAAAATAACCTTCAAAACTCTTTTTTAAAAATACCTTGAATAAATAAGCATTCATATCTGAAGGCTAACAAAGCCGCATTAAGTCGTGGGGGGCAAATCAAATTAAAACATATTAAACATGCTACTTAAAACCCTCACAAAAAAGATTCTATATATGTAATGCAGTAAGAGTTATGATGTTGGTTTTTATTAAAATTTATTATATTATATTATTTAATATTTAAATAATCACATTTTAAAAATATTTCCCAAAATAGTCACCAAGTTGCCACGTTGGCAACTTGGTGCCCGGAGACCGGCCCGAACAATGTCGACTGTGCGGTCGGCGTTGGAAATGCCGACTATAGAGTCGGCATTACCAATGCTGACTCCGCTGTCGGTGTTGGGAATGCCGACTTCAGAGTCAGCATTACCAATGCCGACTTATAATGTTGGCATTGGTAATGCTGACTCTACAGTCGGCATTCCCAATGCCGACACCAGGCCCTTAAAACCCCCACCCGAGTCCCCCTCTTCCCCATCCTGCTACAGTCACACCCAGCCGCAGTTGGAGCGTCCTCGTCATCCTTCAATAGTCCCCCTCCCCTCTCCGGCCTCCGATGCCACCTCCTCCTCCCCTCCTATCCCCCCACCTCTTCAACACCCCACCCCCCCCACCCACCTCTGCGACACCACCTCCTCTCCTCCTCCACCCCTCGACGCCTCATCCTCCACCCCCCAACGCCTCATCCTCCTCCCCTCCTACCCCCCCCCCTCCCTAACCCTTGTTGCCACCCCCTCCCCTCCCCAAACTTACATGTATGTTTTTTTTTATTGAATGCTATTATATATCATTTGATGTTATTTTTTTGTCAATGTTAGTTATAAATTTGATATTTAAATGTTCTAGTTTGACAAATGTGATTTATTTATCTTATAAATGACAGATATTACTAGTTTAAATATTTCTTTAATGTGTTATTATGATGGTGTCCTACGTATTAAGGATCATAAGCCTCAATATGAAGGAGGCATTGTACGCATTTTGCGTGTAAAGAAGACACAACTTTGGTTGAATTGATGAGAAAATTATATATCTTGACAAAATATGACGAAAGACATTAAGATTGATATAACATGCAAGTGGCATACTTCTATGGGTGATATATTGTTGTGAGAGTTGAAGATGATGAAACAGTTGAAAGTATGTTCGATTTGTATCCTTCTCATGTATCTACTATACAATTATATTTGGAGAAGGAAGATTTAGATAATATATCTATTCAAGGCAACGATGAAGTGCAAACACATGATCGTCCACATGTCATATTGATGACAACTTACACACTCAACACTATGACTATCAACAACCAACTGGACTCTTCACACGTATGTTGAATGATGATGCTGATTCTACTGGATTTCATTCTGCTAATGAGATAGATGTACGGTATGAATCATATGGCTACACTTCACCTACATATTATAACCCATGGTGAGTTGTCTCCCTTACCTGTAGCGACTAGAACATGTATCTTTGAATTTCAACATTTGATACAGAAAATTAACGAAATGAATCCTCAAGCAAAGAAATGGTTGGAAGATGTCGGTTATGAAAGACGGACAAGATATATGATGGTGGTAAGTGGTTTGGTATGATGACACCAAATATTTCAAAAAGTTTTAATAGTGTATTGAAAGGTGCACGAGGTTTGCCTGTGCAGGCTTTAGTGCAAAAGACTTTCTACAGTTAAACATTTTTTTGTTAAACGATGCGAAGATGGTTTGAATTGGAAATCATCATATGTTCCTAGTGTAGAAGTCCAAATTCCTGCTACTGAGCGAGAGGCTAGAAAATGTCAGGTGATGAGATTTTCTGGATATGAGTTTCAAGTCACTAATTCACACGGACATCATACACTGTTAACCTAGGACCGCAAAGTGGTTGCTCCTGCAATGTTTATTGCATGACAAGTCTTCCTTGTGTCCACATAGTGGCATGATTTTCAACAAATATTTCACACTTGAACTTTTGTGCTGCATTTTATTCTGTGGAGACCTATCGACAGACATATGGGTTTGCTTTTCATCCTGTCTTGGACAGTCGACATTGGCCACCACATTGAGGTGCTACATTACAACCTCCATTCGATCGCAGGCAAAGTGGTCATCCACGTAGCAAACGCCTTCATATGCATTTGGATACGAATAAGGAAGGGTCATCACATAACCATTGTAGTCATTGTGGCCAACCAGACCATTATAGGAGTACATGTCCAGGGGTGCAACCCCCTCATCATAATTAGTAAGTGTTATGTCTGTTTACACATATTGTTATTTTGTACTTACACATTGTTCACACATACTTATGTCTGTTGTTTACACATTTTATACACTTATCATTCTTCTTGTATGTAGACATGGCAGAGATGGACTTACTTCTAGGTCATGTGGATACTTCCATATTATACGCACAGGAGGGACATATATTACAGTTGGTTTACAGTGGCCAGGTATTGTTATTGTTAATGTATTGTTGTTGTTACTTGTACATAAATTAATGTTAACATTTTTTTTCTAGGAAACAAAAGTTCTAAATGCTGAGAGCACTATATGAGCTTGGGTAGTTGGCCAGTTGACCCCTGCATTGTAGATTATATACATAGAGCTAGTTTATTTTATTTGACTCAGGTTTAGTGGATCATGTTAGATTGGCCATTGATCACTGCCCTTGTTGAGAGATGGAGAGTGAGATATTGACTTTCCATCTTAGACATGGGGAGATGACTATCACGTTGCAGGATGTTGCTATTTTGATGGGACTACTAATTGATGGTGATGTTGTTATAGGAAACACTAGTTTAGATTGGACAGATATTTGCATGACACTTTTAGTGATGTCCCAGAGTTGATGAGACGAGGTTCTGTAAAATTATCTTGGTTGCGAGAAGATTTGCAGTTATCCCAGATGATGCATCAGTGGAGGTTGTTAAACGACATGCACGAGTATTCTTGTTACATTTTTTGGGTTGTACTATTTTTAGTGATAAGACAAGAAACTCAGTGTCACTTATGTATCTACCAATACTAGAGGACTTTGATCAAGCTGAAAGATACTCGCGGGGTGGTGCCACACTTGCTTATCTCTATTGTCAGTTGTCTATTGCATGCAAGTCGGATGCCAAGGCCATTTGCGGTTCATTGACTCTTCTTCAGGTAATTTATCATTTAATGCATATTGATTTTGCCTCTAACAATTTATTGCCTCTTCTAAATATTTGCTTTAATTTTTAGTCGTGGTCTTGAGAGCGACTACATGTGGGACGTCCTGATATTGCGATGCATCCTTTGGCACAGGACATGTCTTTGGGTCACAATAAATTCAGAATGTTGTATTACTATTTCATTATAGAAATTATACTAACTTATAATAAATTGTAGGTGGAATGTTCCGAGAGAAGTGATAATAACCCTCAACATGTTTTGAGACTATATAGGTCGGAGCTTGATCATTAGGAGAACTATCAGGTAACATAATGAAACCTATTGTATTGTACACAGAGGATAGAATACTTACACTTACATCATACATTTTCAACACAGGTTAGGTGGGAGCCATACATTTTCGAGATATTGCCGATATTACTAGCTGTTTCTAAGGAGGGATCTGATCTTTGGCTGTCTCGGGTTCCTCTTCTTTGTTGTTCTATTGTTGAGATGTATGTTATAGATATAGTACTTAGACAGTTTGGTAAAGTACAACCTATTCCTGGTCTTGTTGATGCATTGCATCGTGTCACCCGGAAGGGACGTGAGCATATTGATTGGGCTACATATTTTGCACATATTTTACAGTTGTGGCATGGTCGAAGAGATTACATTATACTACCAGATGAGGACACGTCATATACTGTTGGTAGAGTGGAGTATATGTCTTGGTATTGGTCTATCACCAGGCGGTTCATTGGTCGGCCAGGTTCAGTTATGATATGTGTTATGAGCCGCGTGATCACTAGAGAGGAGTTTGGTAGAAGGTATGAGACATCTACATGTGATGGTTCCTGATGGCCTTTAGGATGATATGATATCGAACAATACACACTCTAGATATATAGCCATGCAGACGTACATTGATGGTGTACTTCTCAAGTTCAGCGTACAGATTCATCTACCTCAGATGCAGGACCTTTAGAGCCATGCGTAGGATCCTTACAGTAGCCAAGTGATGCAGGACTATCTCAGTTGTCTCCAGACGTTATGACATTTTCACAGCATGGTCTGTATGACATAGGAGCTTCACAGATATTGACAGATGAGGTGATGTCAAATGAGATCACACATTCACAGCTACCACACTCTACAGTAGATACATATCGTCGCCAACGACGTCACAGAGTTTCGATTAGCACACTACCATAATAAAGTCAGTCTGAACTACTTGGGGAGACATTATGTATGATATCAGAGGACATGGGTTCTGAGACAGCACAGTCAGAGTCATGTGATGCTATCTTAGTGCATGAGACACAATCACAGTTAGAGATAAAAGGTTGATGCTCAGTGTGAGATACAGGAGCAGCGCCATAGTCGTGGTCGTGGTCGTGGTCGAGGACTAGAAAGGGAAAGAAGAGATGGTTTCCACAATTCTTTTGAGATATCTTCTGTACTGGATATTTTTTAGTTGTTTGTGATTTCATAGCTTATTTTGATGTATTTCTAGTATACATATGTTATTTTGATGTATTTATGATTTAGACATATTATGTTGATGTATTTGAGACTTAGACATATTATGTTGATTTAGCTTATTCTCATTTTATTTTCAACTGTGTGATATATGATGAATTAGTTAAAAAATAACATTAAATTTATATAGCAACTCTCAATTCACATATATGTATAGGATTCTTCTTTCCCTGTCAGAATAGAATAGACAT
Organism: Colocasia esculenta; assembly: GCA_014218235.1. Lineage (NCBI taxonomy): Eukaryota > Viridiplantae > Streptophyta > Magnoliopsida > Alismatales > Araceae > Colocasia > Colocasia esculenta. The sequence goes on along the minus strand of CM024755.1, from coordinate 160,799,126 downwards.
CTATGGCGGGAAGCTCTTGAACCTGAGGCGAATATATTTCTTATAGATAGATAAGATAACAGGGTCTTGATCAAAGTTAATATATCTTCTACTTCTACAGTCTGAAATTATTACTGCAATTATTTCTTCTTTTTTCCAACCACGGAGGAAGCCCAAGAACAACCAATTGCGCTCACCTTGGTTTCCTTTTTTTTTTTTTTCCTTTTTTTAACAATGGAGTCGGCATTGCCAATCCCAACTCTAAAGTCGGGATTAGCAATGCCGACTTCGATGTTGGCATCTGCAAGATGGACAGCGGTGTCGGTCTTGTCAATGCCGACCCCGCTGTCGGTCTTGCCAATATCGACATCTCTGTCGGCATTGTTAAAGCCGGCCCGTTTGAAAATCAGTCTCTCGGTCGCCAAGTTGCCAACGTGGCAATTTGGTGACTATTTTAGAAAATATTTTTAAAATGTGATTATTTAAATAATTAAATAATTAAATATAATTATTTTAAATAAAAAACTCTATGATTTTTGGTAAAATTCATCTAATAAAGGCCCTTAAAGTAGTATTTTCAAAGTTATTTTATCGAGACCATGGATTAACGCTTCAAAATATTTCCCTTTAAGAATGCAATACCAATAGTGCATTAAAGTGTCCACTATTATTCAGTGTCAAAAAAAAGTAGGGAAAATTAACTGGGGGTCCCTGTCAGAGCCTTCTACTTTTTTCCTGGTCCCTGTCAGAATACCGGTAGACGTAAAGTCCCTCCTTTTCTCAAGGTTTAATTTTCAGTCCCTGCTTTTGCACGTCACCATTTACGACCCTCCACGCACGGTTTCCGTCTCCTTCGCTTCCGTCTCTTTTTCCCATTCCCGTCTTACCCTTCCCTCCTTTTTTCCATCGCCTGTTCCCCAAACGACGCTGACGCTTCGATCCTTTCCAAGGCCCGTGAGCTGTAATCGATGAGAAGTTACTCTTACATAACGTGCCAAGAACTGATACAGCAACCATTGACATCACTTACACAGCTCCTTTCGAAGGCCCGTGAACCGTTCTTCACAACTATAAAAGGAACACAGGGCCCCATACTTATCCTTCACAAGCTTCTAACGCTCTTGTCTTCCTATCTTTCTTGCTCGTCTTCTTCATCTTTATTTGCAGATGTCTTCATCTAACCGTGCTCCCCAGAGGGATGGCAAGGCACCTGCCTCACCGGTGCCACCGTCGCCCCCGGCTCCCCCGTTGCGACAGTCCACCTTCAGCGCCGACTACTGGGACGGTTTTTACATGGGCTGGAAGATGGCTTTACAGAAAGCCTCCCGGCATTACGGCGACAAGGGCCTCAATAACATCCTCCCAGACATCGGCCCTAGGGTAGAACACATCCCTTCCTCCCCTCCCCCTGACCGTTCCGGCACCTCCCTTCCTCCCCTGACCGTTCCGGCACCCCCTTCCTCCCATCCCTCCCTGACCGTTCCGCCTCCTCCCCTCCGTGCTCTACCGAGTGGTCGGTAGAGTAGAGGTAGAGAGTTATTGTAACATGGCTTGTTTATGATAAGCATTTTCGTTTGATGCAGTCTTCTGTGTGCTTATGTATGTGCTCTGTATCATGCAAACTCAACATGTTACCAATAACACACTGTAACATCCCCTCATATATACTATAATCAACATGACCAACGACTGTAAGAGATTATAACATATAATGTAAAACTGTATGTTAGACTGTAGTGCTTGAACTGTAAGAGTGTAGTGCTCAAACTGTAACAGGGCTGTTCTTTAGGTGTAACACTGTAGTGCTCGAACTGTAACAGTCTAGTACTTAAACTGTAACATTTTATTACGTATAATATAACAGAATACGTAAGTGCTGGAACTGTAAGAGTGTAGTGCGCGAACTGTAAGAGTGTAGTGCTGAAAATGTAAGAGTCTAGTGCTTAAACTGCAACATCTTATTACATATACTGTAACAGAAATCGTGAGGAGACAGTGCTCTTCTTCCTCCTATCTTTCTTGCTCGTCTTCTTCCTCTTTATTCGCAGATGTCTTCATCTAACATACGGTACACAGGTCAAACTGTAAGAGTATTAGAGTTAAACTGTAACACTTCATACGTACACTGTACAACAAAACGTAATTGTAAGTGCGCGAACTGTGCAAGTGTATTACTGAAACTGTAATAGCGTAGTAGTGGAATTGTAACAGCGTAGTGCGTAGACTGTAATAATGTATTACATACACTGTAATATTGGAATATCAGGACGACCTTCTGTTGTAACTAATATACAACATTTAAAATCCGTCAGGATTGTGGGGTGGGTTGCTACAAGTTCTTCGGTTGTGACCTATTGTTTGCACCTAGAACAAATATATGCATGATCTACTTCTCCTCTTGAATGTATTCTCCTCTTTCTCGGTCTTCCTGGCAACCTTTTTGTTGTCGGTGGCTTGATTAGAACTTCTGATGGTTGAGGCGGATCCGGCATGTCAAATGTTGGGATAGGTTGAATGTTTCTTTCATATGCAGCCCTATACACTTCTGTGCTGTAAAATGCCGAAACATATTGAGTAACGGCCTCCTTGTTACTGCCAATTGCTGCGCATGCATGCTTGCAAGGAATCTTGACAAGTTGCCAGTGTCCACAGGAGCATGTTTGTAGATGGAGGTCTACGGCGTACGTCTTCATACTTTCAACAACCTCAAATTTGATTCCATCTGAATGACGGATTGCTAAGCTTCTCTTTTCTTGAAGGTTTTTTTCGATGATTTTTTGTACTTTAGGACAGTATGGTGTATCCCACAAGGCAGCATCAATTTTCCTCTTTGCAGCCATTTCCATCATTTGCACTCTAATTTTGTCAACCATCTGTAGTATTGGTAGACTTCGCGCGTCATGTATCCAATTGTTGAATGACTCTGCCAAATTAGAGTATAACTCCCCAAACCTGTATGGCAATGTGAAGGAAATTAGGTTAACATCAAATATCTGTAACAAGTCCGCTACATACTGTAACCTTATTTAACACGTTCTGTAATAGATTATCCCTATAACTGTAAGCCCATAAATGGCAGAATGTAATAGAACATATCGCTTGTGTTTTAAAGAGCCGAACCTTTGTCCCGGGAAACGAGCATGGGACCAGTGTTCGACATCATTTCGGAGCACCCATTCTTTGGCATCAGCAGAATTAAGCTCCATTGCCATCATTGCGTCTTCGTACTCTTGTTCAGTAACAGCATAGGCAATGCGCTGGAGAATTTTTCTAAGTAATTTTTTGAAAGGGGCGGCATATTTCCCGCACATTGGTCGTTGAAGTTCTGCATGATGTGCTGGAAACAGTAGCCGTGATGATCATTCGGAAATATGTCAGGAATCGCTTCCTTCAGACCTCTCCCTCTGTCTGATAGGAACGCGATCCTTCTATCTGATAGCAATGCCTTTTTCAAATTTTGTAGAAACCAGACCCAGTTGTCATATGTTTCCGAATCTGCGATGGAGTATGCTACAGTGAATAGCTCATTGTTACCGTTTAAGGCACTTGCAGCAAGTATAACCCCTTGCACTCTATGCTGTTTGATATGAGTTCCGTCCAAAAAGAGCATAGGTCGACAACCAACTTCGAACCCATATGCAGACGCCTCGAAGCATATGAAAAAGCGTTTGAAACGTTGAGTCTCCGGGTCCACTTCTAGAGACAAGATCGATCCCGGGTTTGACTGTAATGCACGTTCGCTGTACCAGTTCAACATATGATAGCTTGTTCTGAAATCACCGTATAGTGAACTGACAGCAACCTCTTTGCCCCACCATGCCTATTCAAATGATTATACATGTTATGTAAGATGGTTACAGTACTTGTCCTTATACCTTACAGTAGCCATGTTAAGTTGTTACAGTATACGCTCAAATGATTACAGTTGTTACAATACAGACCCTTACAGTATATGAGTACAGTTGTTACAATACAGACCCTTACAGTATATGATTACAGTGGTTACAGTGGCCTGCCGGTATTGTTACAGTATACGTCGAAATGATTACAGTTATTAATTCTTACATATCCTTACAGTATATGATTACAGGTTACATGTGGCAGGAGGTATTGTTACAGTATACGTGGAAATGATTACAGTTATTACAATGATAGTCTTACAGTATATGAGGACAGTTGTTACAATGCATACCTGATGATAAGGGATGCAGATACCGTATTCCCGACGGATGTCACTCATCATTTCACTTGCTCTGTAGGTGGGTTTATCAACTAGTTTCCCCTTCACAGCATTTGCTACCCACTTCTTAGATGTCCGTGGATGTCCGTCTCATAATGTCACATCCACAGGTGTGTGTTTGTTTGAGACTTTTGATTGCAAATTGTGGACCTCCACGAACGACGGACGCATGCAGGCGCCATGGGCAAACAGAGACATTGCAACGTACAGTTAATCGTACAGAGTCGTTCTTCAAATATTTCCAATTAAATCCTCGTGCGATCGCGTAATTTGTCAGTTCCATCTGCAATAGCTCTTTGCTTATGAAGACTTGTCCTACTGAGTGTATTCTACCTACGGAATATTGCGTCAACACTGGTACTACACCTTCCGCTCCTTGTCCTCGGTCGTACAACTCCAAACTGCTTCCTGGTAATTGAAGGGGTTCGGTGGTTTCCAAAGAACCGCCATGCGTGTTTGAAGTACTTCTGCAAGTTATGTACATACATACGTACAAGATGCATGGGATAAGACGAAGGCTTTTAAGAATGCATGGGATAACATGAAGGCTGGTGAAGAATGCATGGAGTACGTACCTATCAAGTGGTTGCCGATCACCTGACTGACGACTAGCATGCGTACTAAGGCAACGAGTTTCCACCGCATGAATTTGTAGATTTATGAATGATGTTCCTTGACACTTGTGAAGATCAAACATAGCTTGGACATCCCCATCGTCAAGCAACACCTGTTCAACGTCGGTATCCATGGGAAGACGATACTTCAGTATGTTCTCCTGCATGTTTACACCCAACCTTTGGGAAACCCTGCTATGAATGGACGCCAAATCCGTGTCCCTCCCTATGAAAAGAACGAAACTTTGATCTCCAAATGAACATCTTCCAGGGAGCTGCTCCATTGGGTCGTAGAGGAAGACGAACGTTTCGTGGACGACGAACGAAATAGGGTGCGTAAATGCATGTATGAGTGGTTGGACTGGGGGTCAAATTGGCGGGAGTGCGTATAAGGCTAGCATAAATGGCGGGAAAGCTCTATACGAACGGCTGTGATATCCTTCACGTCCCATCGTCCGTCGTACCGACTATTTTCAGCCGCCCGATGTTCATCATTCCATGGCACCGCCATCCCGTTGGGTCCACCCGTCGGGTCCAGTCCACGAATCCATCCCTTCATATATCATGACTTTTCCTTCCCTTACTCCCTTACTCCTACACCGCCATTCCTGCACCAGACGTCTTCTCTCTTACAGTTTCCCATTCTTCAGTTACATCTCCAGACGAAGCAATCCCTCTCTCCCTCTAAGATGGCACCACGTCGATCTCCTACGAGCGCTGACATTGAGAGCATCGCGGCGGATGCGGTGCAACAAGCGCTGATGTCCCAGACTCCAAGTCGTCCGAAATAGTAATTTCTTCTTACCCTAAGACGGATCTTGTCGAATGCATGTTTTTTTTTTTTAAGATCCGATCTTCTCTTTGCAGAAAAGAATGAATTTAATACGCGATGCTCGCTTTCGTGGTACTGCTCCTTATGCAAGATTTGCAATTTAGGAGCGCGCATCTGAAGTTGATGAGAAATTCACCATTTCACGCGTATGTGAAATGCGAAATGGTCACCTACCCGATTTCACTCCTTGTCGATCTTATGACACGTTTCGATGGAGAGCGTTTTAAGATTGGCCCATGCAGCCTGCCTTTTCGCCCTTCGGACATAGCAACAGTTATGGGTATACCAAATGTTGGTTCACCTATCGACCTGAAGACGGATGGGACAAAAGCTAGTTTGCGCCGCATCCTTGGATCCAAACAAACGATGGACAGGCACAATATCCATCTGAAACTTAGGGAGTACGTTCCACAGGAGGGTGCGCTAGCTGTTGAAATTTCGGTAAAGCTTTGGGTTGCGCTCCTATGTTCCTGTTTCTTCTTCCCACAAGTGGGAGGTCGGGGTTGCTGTCCATTCTGCCATACCTGGACGACCTCCATGAGATGAAGAACGCCAACTGGGCTGCTGCCATCCACGAGTACCTGATATCGGGGGTGAAGGCATTCAGAACAGCAGCTGGTTCCAGCAAAACCATCTTCCTAACCGGCTGCGTTCCCGCTCTCGGTGAGTGAGTATGCTTTTACATACCTCATAAGTACTGTTACAGTACCCTTAGTTGTCTGTACGTGAAGACTTCTTTACAGAGGACATATGTATCTGTTACATACGTTACAGATGTCCTCTGTTACAGTACCTGACGGTGTCTATTACAGAAGACATACGTACCTATTACAGTACGCGTATAGACTCCTTTTACAGAGTACATATGTATAGGTTACATACGTTTACAGAGATGTCCTTGTTACATACTTGACGATTGTCTTACAGAAGACATATGTACCTATACGTTTACGATACACTTCTCATACGCATTATCTATTTCTTAATGATGTAGGCATGGTTTTGATGCACCAATTAAAATGGAAACCAGATCATCCCAAAGAGATCCCCCATTTTTCCGTTGGGATTGCCGGGGTAAGGGACCGGAGTTATCGCCCTACTACGGGGGTTGCGACGCTCTGATGTAAGTGTCACTTACCCATGGAACTGTGTTATCTTCGTATATCACTTATACCTGTACCTGCGTTAATTCAGGTCTATTTGGAGGTTAATGTGAGGGATGAGCAACCTACAGCTTCGCGACGATTGACGGCATCGACGTCAACCACTTCCCGAGCCCCTCCATCAGATAACTCTATACATGGCATTCTTTCCAGTTACAGCGGCAGAATGACCAGTTACGGCAGCAGAATGACCAGAGTACACCGGCAGAACAATATCCTCCAGTCAATGGACCGAAGGCTACATAGACTGGAGGAACAATTTGAGCGGCAGCCTCAGTGGCAACATCCCCCCCCCCCAGAGACAGAATCTGCAATGTTAGCCCTACCGCCACCGGAGCTCCCAACAGCTTCTGTACGATCACATGCCGTGGCAGAGAAGAAGAGTCCCAACGTCAAGGTAAACGTTTTGTGTACTTACAGTGTTTCATTTTCTTAGTTACAGAAAATGCTTTCTACGTTTACAGTTCGATTTCTCTCTTTACAGTCATTCGTATACCTAGTAATACTCATGTAGTCTACGTTTACAGTTGGATTCCTAATTTGTTACAGTCTTTCATATACGAAGTTACAGAAATTGTTTTCTACGTTTACAGCTGTCTTTCATAGACGTTTACAGATTCGTGTTCTCAGTTACAGGAAGGAGAACCGTCCAAACAAGGTCGCGGCGGAAATTTTCGGACTTTCACATCCCGGAGTTGAAGGAGGGGAAAAAGAGGGGGCGAAAGGAGGGGGAGGCGGCGGAGAGGAAGGAGGAGGCGAAGAAGAGGAAGGTGGATGAAGAGCAGGAAAGAGGAGGAGGAGGAGGAGGAGGAGGGAAAGGAAGAGGGAGGAGGAGGAGGAGGAGGAAGCGAAGAGAGGAAGGAGGAGGAGAGGAGCGAAGAGGAAGGAGGAGGAGGAGGAGGCGGAGAGGAAGAGGGAGGAGGAGGAGGAGGAGGCGGAGAGGAAGAAGGAGGAGAAGGAAGCGAGAGGAAGAAGAAGGAGAGGAGGGGCGGAGAGAAGAAGGAGGAGGAGGAGGAGAGAGGAAGAGGGAGGGGAGGAAGGGGAAGCGAAGAGAAGAAGAAGGAGGAGGAGGAGGAGGCGGAGAGGAAGAAGAAGGAGGAGGAGGAGGAAGAGGAAGAAGGAAGGCGAGAGGAGAGAAGAGGAGGGGCGAAGAGGAAGAGGGAGGAGGAGAAGGAGCGAAGAGGAAGAAGAAGGAGGAGGAGGAGGCGGAGAGGAAGAAGAAGGAGGAGGAGAGAGGAAGAGGGAGGAGGAGAAGGAGAGCGAAGAGGAAGAAGAAGGAGGAGGAGGAGGACGAGAGAGGAAGAGGGAGGAGGAGGAGGAGAAGAGGAAGAAGGAGGCGGAGAGGAAGAAGAAGGAGGGGAGGAGGACCAGAGGAAGAAGGAGGCGCAGAGGAAGAGCAGGAGGAGGAGGCGAGAGAGGAAGAGGGAGGAGGAGGAGACGAGCACAGGAAGAAGATGGAGGAGGAAGAAGAAGAAGAAAAGAAGAGGAAGCGGCGTCAGATATCCCCATCATCATTGTCCCGACGTGTTTCAGCTGGGACGAGGATAAGACGACAACCAGAGTGCTATACGGTATGGTTTCCCCTTACAGAATATACATAAGCTGAGCATTCGGTTACAGAACCCTTCATGACACATAACAGTATTATTCAGAGTCCGTTACAATTACATTATAATCATTTTACAGAACATTCTTTTTTTACTTACTCTATCGCAGCCAGACGATTTTCGGCACCACAAAGCCACGAAAGTGAATGTGTCCACTTCCGAACCGATATTTGTTGACTCTCAAGAGAGTACAGGCACACTTCCAAGGGGCAAGAAAGAGGAGAGACGTGATTACGTCGCCCGGGAAGCATTAGGAGTGGCCGAAAAGTCATTGATTGAACGATTTCTTAATGAGTGCATCATTAGTGAGTACGTGTTACAGTATATGTCTACCATGTTTACAGTATATGTCTACCATGTTTACAGTATATGTCTACCATAGTTACAGTTTCGTCTATTACTGATGACAGTCTTAATTCTTGCCAAACAATGTTTTCTTACATGTAGAGAGTCATGTTCAACGGCTCTGAGGAAGGACACGACAATTTCCTCTCGTTTCATGACATCCGGGAGCTATTGTTCGCGAGGGAAAGCGAATCGGTCGTAATTGACTGCTACGTCAACGCTTATGTTTCGCCCCCGTGAAGAGAACCCGGACATTTTTGGAATTTTGGATATTTGGGAGCCGTTTTAAAGGGTTATGTCCAATCTTGCAGAGACGACAAGAGCAAGAAAGAACATTTCGAATACGCTTTCAGGAAATTGGACCGCGCCCAAATGAATTCGACCTCATCTTCTCCCCATGCACGTTGGAACGAACCATTGGGCTCTTTTGGTAATCCACATCAAGGAAAAAGAGTTCCACGTGTACGACTCATTACGAAGCAAACATCGTGCTGACATTCCACAATATGTAAGTGACGCGTGTTACATACAATGCTTACATTCGTTACAGTGCGCGAGCACTTGTGTTACAGACGTAACAGTAACATTAAATCTACATTAAGTTGCTGGAACTCTTTTGTTCATTCTCTCATGCAGGTGGAGGAACTGAAAAGATACCTGAAGGGCAAGCACATAGATGCAGATAAATGGCCGCTACGCTACCCCGACCCATGCCCACAACAAGGATCGGGAGACGACTGCGGAATTTTTACTTGCAAATACATGGAATGTCTAGCACGTAGGGACATTCAAGATTTGCCCTTCAGTCAGGATGACATGCCTTTAGTGCGAGCAAAAATGGCCCTCCACTTCATCAAAGCGTACTTCAATGGACAAGGGCGTTCATAGCGTCTACAAGTGAGGGAGAACTGCCGCACGTACTAATTCCTAACCATTGTAATGATACTTGTTGTACAGTCTTTACCTATTGGTTACAGTATAAATGATACTATGTTACAGTTGAAGAAGTACAGTCTTACAGCTTGAGCGCCCAGCTACGCGTACCTCATTACAGTGTATGTAGAATCCTGTTACAGTCTTTACCTATACTTTTATAGTATACATGATAGGCGGTTACAGTTCCAGAACACATTATTACAGTATAAGTTGAAATCTGTTACAGTACTTACCTATTGTCATTATAGTATACATGCTATGAGGTTACAGTTCGAGCAGTACATCGTTCCTTTAGCTTTGACCGCACACCTACAACTACATTATTACAGTATACGTACAAACCTGTTACAATAGCTGCATATTATCATTACAGTATGCATGATAGGAGGTTACAGTTCGAGAACTAAACCTACAACTACATTATTACATTAATAGTTTCCAGTGTTACAGTATGTGCCCTTCTTCATTACAGTGTCCATGCTATGGGTTACAGTTACAGCAGTACAGGTTGACCGCTTCGGAGGAACCTGTTAGTATTACAGTACACGCATCATAGAGAGCACATACAAGCCCACAGAAGACTGCATAAAAGGAAAATATGTATATTCCATAAACAAGCACTGTTACAATAAATCCGTAACCCGAGATAGGAGGGGACAAAAAGGACTGCAATCTAAATGAACAGAGATAGGAGGGGACAAATAAGGACAGCAGAGATAGGAGGGGAGGGGAGGAATAAGAACGCAGCAGAGAAGTGAGGGGGGGAGGGGAGGAATAAGGACAGCAGAGAGGGAGGGGAGGGGAGGAGGAGGACGGGCCGGGGAGGGAGGGGAGGGGAGGGGAGGGGAGGAGAAGGAAGTGACGGGATGGGAGGGGAGGGGAGGGGAGGAGAAGGAAGTGACCGGGATGGGAGGGGAGGTGAGGAGAAGGAAGGATGGGAGGGGAGGGGAGGAGGAGGAACGGGTCGGGGAGGGAGACATTCTAAACTCCCTAACCCGATTACTCGGTGGACGCGGGAGGGGAGGAATAGGAGCGGGCCGGGGAGGGACGAGAGGAAGGTGAGGAACAGATCTGTTCTGCCCTAGGGCCGATGTCAGGGAGGATGTTGGTGAGGCCTTTGTGGTGGTACAGCCGAGAGGCTTTCTGTAAAGCCATCGTCCACCCAACGTAAAAACCGTTCCAGTAGTCGGGGCTGTACGTCTCCGGGAAAGGTAGAGCCGGGGGAGCCGGGGGCGACGGTGGCACCGGTGAGGCAGGTGCCTTGCCATCCCTCTGGGAGCACTTAGATGAAGACATCTGCGAATAAAGAGGAAGAAGACGAGCAAGAAAGATAGGAAGAACAAGAGCGTTAGAAGCTTGTGATGAAGGATAGGTATGACACTGGGTTCCTTTTATAGTGTGAAGAACGGTCCTCCGAACGCTGTTTGTAAGTGATGTTATTGGGTTGTTGTAACACTTCTACGCACGCTATGTAACTTCCCATCAGTTAGAGTTCACGGGCCTTGGAAAGGATCGAAGCGTCAGCGTCGTTTGGGGAACAGGCGATGAAAAAAAGGAGGGAAGGGTAAGACGGGAATGGAAAAAGAGACGGAAGCGAAGGAGACGGAAACCGTGCGTGGAGGGTCGTAAATGGTGACGTGCAAAAAGCAGGGACTGGAAATTAAACCTTGAGAAAAGGAGGGACTTTACGTCTATCGGTATTCTGACAGGGACCAGAAAAAAAGTAGAAGGCTCTGACAGGGACCCCCAATTAATTTTTCCAAAAAAGTAATCCACTATTAAATACATTAAAGGACCAGCTTAAAATATAATATTAAAATATATTGAAGAATATTATATAAGATCGGTTTTAAAACATAGTATGTAGTATGTATACCTTTTGTTTTTTTTTTTGCAAAACTCACTTTCTTTTTTTTGACAGGCTTTTTCCCATCGCGTCAACCTGTGCGTCTGCTCTATGCCATTCGAATTCAAAACTCGCGCTGTGCGTTACGATGGGACGTTCCATTCCCCACAAAGGCCAAACATAGCGACCAAAGATTGGAAAGGATTTGCCATATAAACAATGGAAGGAACAGCAGAGAGAAGGAGATGAACTCCACTGCTCCCATGCCACCGGCTTTCTCCGTGCTTCTCCAACCCCTCGGGGTTTAGGGTTCCTGCCTTCGCCTCTCTCCCTTCCCTCCTCCTCTTCCTTCCGCCCACCTCCTCGAGTTCCTGCCGAACGCTGCCGTCCCTGCAATGGAATTCTCCTCCCAGGCCCGCGAGGGTGGGGCTGCCCTCGTCCCGTCTGCGCGTTTCTCCTCTGGCACCGCGGATGGGTACTTCGACGCCCGAGAGTTGCGAGGTGTCGTCCTAACCCAGCCAAGACAGTTTTCTGCTGCTTCTTTGGTTCTTCCTTCTTTCATGGGTTGGAACTTCTCTTTCTGATGCGTTTCTGTTTCTTACCCGTCATACGGTGGGTGCTTCACTGCCCTCCAACAGAAGTTACGTGGGATCGTCGTCGTCCAAGACCAGGAAGACATGGTTTTCTGATCCTTGTTCTTCTTTCCCTTTCATGGCCGTTTCAAATTCTTCTTCGTCTTTTCTAATGTTGGCGATCTTTTGTTGCGTTTTTGCTCCCAGCGGGCTACGTCGATATGGCGGACGAAATCCGGAGGACGGAGTTGACGTGGGATGCAGTATCTGATGGTGAAGTCCTGCAGAGAGAGCTGATTAAGGGGAGGATACGTGGGGAGATCATCCTGAGGGAATTGGCCCGGGTCAGGTTGCTCGAGGAAGAGGTTAGAAGGGAGCTTGAGATGGAGCGGGCGCTGGCGATGAGGAAGCCCCATAACGGGTTGGTTTCTTCGTTTGGGGTCGGCCCGAAAGCCTCCGATGATATGGTTGTTTGGTCGCATCTTGGTGAGGACATGATCAAAGAAAGCGTGGGCGCGGATCGGCGGGATAGGGAGGATCTGTTCGGTGGCCAGATGCTGGTGGAAGAGATCCCCCACAAACGTGCTGCATATCGATCATGAGAAGGCTTCTCCTGTTTCCGTATTTCCCCCTGCTATAAGTTCTCTGAAATTAACCAATGTTTTCTGCCTAATGTAGATGATTTTTTTTTTCTTATTCCCTGTTTCCTTTTGTTTACTCGTCCCCTGGATACTTGCAGGTGTTCGGGCCGAAGATTGTGGAAAAGAGATCTCCGACAAATGTGCCTCACATTGACCACGGGATGAACTCCGCCGTTCTCACGTTTTCTGCAAATGTGAGTCGTCTGCAAGACTGCAACCTTTTTTTTTTTTCCCCTTCCTTCTGTTTACTGTGCAATTATAGTGTCTCCATTCCAAATCCGATCTGCAGTGTCCATTAAGTATCATGTTTCCTAATCTTAGGAACTTGATGTTTGACTTATTGCTTCTGCTTGGTATTCCATATGCATTGGCCTTGCATTTGCATGTAATCAGCTTGTTTTTTTATCTGCTATTTCTTTTCCTTTCCCTTCTCCATTTTATACTTCCTTTTTCTGGGTGTCCTAATTAGATGTTGATAATAGTCATACTTATAAAAGCTTCAGATATGCTTCATATCATGTGGGAATACTTATCGTATTTATAAATTTTCAGATATGGTTTCTGCATGATGGCGCTCTTGTTTCGTGTGCTAGTGTATCAGAATGTTGTATCTCACAATGCATCAAGTTGTACTTGCATTTCCTGAATTATCATGCCGTATGCCATCACTGAAATGCTTTGTGACTGCTAGTTTATTGAGTTTGCATGTATCATGACTTTTTCTTCCTTACATGATCTGCAGATGGGAAAAGCACTACTTATATGCATTTGCATGAATTAATGAAAATGCTTATGCTTGATCTCTAAATGGAACTGAACTTTGTTATCCTGAGTTGTCTTGGAATGTATTTCTGATTTGCTTGGAGGATTATGCACCCGCTTTGCATCAGAATTTCCTGTGTCCATACATTTTAGGTTACACACTGCATCAGTTATATCCTATGCATGTACTAGTATGATAAGTTAATAGAAACAAGGGTAGCAGTATAGGCGAAGGGCTGTCGGGGGTTTAGGAGGCCTCATAAATTGAAGCCAGATGCTGAGTTTCATTTACCAAACAACTTGCAATGAGGAAAATGCAGTTGATGGTGCTGGACTAATCTCTCCCTCTCAAGATCAACATAATCCCCGAAAACTATCATCATGTGTGCATTTTCAGTATAAATGAGGATTTTCTTATGCTTTGTAGCAAAGTTTGGAAACGTATGTCACGTAAAAGATCAATGCATAGCTGTCTCATGTCCTTTTACTCTTTTCTAATGGTTCTATTTTGGTAAAACACTTTTGAACCATCAGTGCGTAATTGGTTGATAGATCTAATGATCTCATGTTATAACAACCACCATCATTTCCCTCCATCTTGTTTATAGCTAGGCCATGTCTTGGAAGGTGGAATTCCAAAGCATAGGCATGGTTTTATAGCTTGTTCCAGGCTGATGTCATGGTTTGCCATCTCTTATGAGATCACTGAGATCTCTGTCTCCCCAAGGTTCTCAAGGAGAAACTCTCTCGAGATCAAGAATAAGAGATGGAAGATTAGGATGGTATGGAGTAAAGTAGGATAAAGGAAAATAAGGAGGAGAGAAAAGAAGAGGAGGAATCCAGATAAGGTTGACAAATACTTGAATAAGGGTGGCAAATGGAGCAGTAAGGGTGACAAATAGAGCAATAAGGGTGACAAATAACCACTTGTTTGTAAGAGAATGTGATTAGTTTAGAGAAAAGCTTGCAGGCCTTTAGTAAGGGTGACAAATAGCAAAGTCAAGAGAATAAATAACCAACTAAAGATTACAAATGTCAATAAGAGTGACAAATAACGCAATAAGGGTTACAAATGTCACTCATGTCCATAAGCAATCTCCATTAAGGGTCTAAGGGTGACAAATAGCAAATTAGATTAATAAAAAATGTGTCTCATATCTGCAAGGGGAGGGCTAATGTGGTTGAGGCTATGTGCCTTTTAGATAAGCATTTTTTGAACATGGAGCTTGAGGCCCTAAATTCCCCATTGTGTAGGTACGCACACGCGGATCAACCTGCTTGGTTTTGATATGTATGCGGTTGTGATATATGTAATTATATAAATAAATTTACATATTCATATATGTGTACAATATACGTTTATCACATACATATCTCTTAAATGTATAGGCATACTAATATTATATCTTTATAGTATATATATCATAGGGCAAATTAATTAGAAGTCCCTATCAGATTTTTGACTTATTGTTAGTCCCTAACAGAGCTGTAATTCATTACAGTAAGTGTTATCACCTGTTACAGTATACATTAAGCCCTCTTACAGTAAGGACCTCCATATTATAGTCAGGGACTTCTAATTAATTTGCCCTATATCATATTAGTGACCACTTTATACATATATTAACGTAAATATAATAATAATATGTACATGCACATAGTTAATGTATATATATACACATATATTTATGCATATATGACAATGAATGTATACATATACATATTTGAATATGTAATCATATATATATATATGTCTCGATGTGTTTGTGTACTTGCATAATTACAGGGTTACGAAAGACTTTTCCACAAACAAGATTTCAAAAGAAAAACGGGAAAAAGAGAGAATCTGTGGCTGACTAGTTGGCCAATGAACCCGTCTCAACTAGTCGGACTGACTAGTCAACTAGTCGGCTGACTTTTAAATCACTTCTAAGAACCTGAATGCGAACTGATATTGTTTTGGGTGTTCTTTGAACAAATTTTAAGATTAATACATTGTAATGAAACACTTAATCAACCGCTTTTAGTACGAGTATTAGAAGCAATAATGATAGAGGTAATTTATACTCTTTTATATGCATAGTTGTCCTATGGATGTCGTGTCTTTGTCAGCTTACATGATGCATGACATATGAAGGGTTTAATTTTTTTTAGATTATTTTAACCTTTTCACATTTATTTTACTCTTTTAAGCATTGTTATATGTGACTGTATTGATAACCTTAGTTTAACATAATTATTTAAAAGTCACATAAGCATTAATGCTATCTGGTGTTCTAATATGAATGAATTGTTTCTTACCAAGTTGCATTGAAGGATAGGTATGTATCTGTGAATCTGTTAAGCTTGTAATATTAAATCTGATTCATTGTTAAACATTAAACTTATAAGTCCATTTTTGTTCACATGTATTAAGCTGCAGAATTCATTATGCATGCATGGTTTAATGATAAAAGGAAATTAGGATGTATTTGACATTTAAATATTCAGAGCAAAAATATTCATTGAAAGTAAAATAATTTCTGCTAATTTATATATGTGAACTTTTGACAGCCACTTGGCTATGATGTTGTGGTAGTGATGGAGTGCTGGAATTCGTCAGTTCTTAGATATAGATAAAAAAGTAATGACTTTCTTTTTCATTTGTTAATAGATTAATGAGTTCAGATTCCTTGATCTCATCTCCAGGATAGTTCAATCAGAGATATAGAGGGCATTATAGTTGATATTCTCATATGGATTGCAGATACTTTTATTTGAAGATGTTTGCATAATTGCATTCTTCTTGCGAAGTAATTCCCTTGGACTCGTCAAGCCTTCTCTGCCCATGATTTTTTCTACTATTACAAGTTGATATTGCTTGTGCCACATTATAAATTGGTACAGCCTGCAGCTTCATATTCTGAAAATGCACTTCCACATAATACTGCATTTGGCAGATAAAATGGTCAACACATTCACTCAGTTCCGAAGAACAAGCTTTATCATTAACATCTGGCTCGACTTTTCTGATTCTTTTCAAAGTTGAAATCCTTTTCTGACCACCTTCTGGAGAAAAGCTTTTAGTTTGATGCAATTTTTTTCCTATTCCTTTTGTACTCAATTTCTTAAATCTCTCCTCCGTCCTTTTGTAGTCCATATTTAACTGAAGAATCTTTTCCTGGTTACCACATTTGACCTCCTTTAACTTTAGCCTAACAGTGATACCTGATCTGGAATATTAATGAGTTTAATTGACTTAGTTCATCTTTTCATCTCCCTCTCTTTGTCTGTACATTTCATGATCCTGAATCATCTGTTTTCTCCCAAAGGCTACCTGTTGATTCTTCAGTAGCTTGTGTTATGTAGTAGTCTTTAGAATCTTCTCTTAAATCTGTTCTATCAGGATTGGATTTGTTTCCGATTCCCAAAGCTGCTCCACTGATGAAATGTACCCAAGATACTCTATTACAGCCAGTAAGCTTCATTTGAGTAACTCCTGGATTATTTCTCCTCTTTTTTGCCAATAATATCTTGCTGTCCTTCCATAAGTGTGGAAACCATTTGCTCAGCAGATACCTATCTGATCATTAGTTACTAATGAGCCAACAGTGCTCAACCGTCATATTCCATTCTACACGTGATTCCATTTGATCATACAAGTCCATCTGCTCACTCAACATTCATTTTGTTACAAATAAGTTCCTCTGGTGTGCCCCATAAGTCTCTGAACTCTTCATAATTTCTTAGATTTTGTCTTCGTTTCCAGGATTGGTCCATGCCATTAACTTTGATGGTGAAAATTTATGTCTGTCGACCTAACCATGGTAAAAAATAGTAAATATTGATAGATTACCCTTTAACCCTTTGTGGAGGAGAACGAATCAGTCTAGGTGGTGGCTCTTGGATCCCAATTACTTTCAAAGTGAGGAAAAAGAAAAAATATATATTTTCTGGAAATTTGACAAAAGATGGGACTTCTCCCAACAGTCATACCATTGATACCAAACATTTAGAAAGTTCCTTTATTTTTTAATTTCTTAGTTTGAAAGATAAATGTTTAATTTTTTTACTGAATATCTTATTAGACTAGCTTTATCTCTAATACCTTGTGCTTTTGTCTTTTGCTATTAAATGTTGAAATATTCCATCACCACGGGATAGTTGGATATACCCATGAGTATTTTTTTAGCCGACTGAGAACTGTGGACCATATCATGAAGCTCTTTTGAATAATTTTATAGCTTGATGCGTGCATCCATGATTTGTGTTGGAGCTACTCTATGCAGTGTTTCTCCTTATTCCTAGCACTCTACTGAATCATTGCTCACACGTTCGACCTTCCTCGGAGACTTAATGATGTTGCATTTGTTGCCTTTGGCATAGCATTGCTTCCTTTATCTGTTCTCAGATGCAGAGTAGTCAAATCAAATTTGCATGCCATTAAGGAAAATGCTTTCAACTATGCACCTGGGCAGTAAATTCTTTTAGCATGCTTCTTAAGCATAGGTAGGATCTGTTTCCTCTGATCTCCAATGATGAGTGCTTGTGAACTGTTTATACTCCTTTTGTTTGTTAACTAGATACAGATCAAAGTTGGCAGAAAATTGTAAGATTTTGCCTGAAGTATCAATTTAAGGCTTGAAAACTGCTACTGACTGTTTTAATATAACCTCTATGCAGGGTGAGCGTTCAACAGCAGGTGTTGGTGGAATAAAGAGAAGAGCATGTGAACTTCTTCCTGGCATAGCCAGGAAGAAGGCAGGTGGACCAGCAGAGCATGATTGGAGCTGTGCAATATGTCAAGTGAGTGTCACTAGCAGAGAGACCCTGAATGAACACCTGAAAGGAAGAAGGCACAAAGCAAATGCAGAACTGATGGGCATCATAAAGAAAACTGGGGTATCTACTTCTACGAAGAGAGCTGCTGGACCCTCAGCAGTGGTGAAAGATATGGTACTGAAGGTGTCAAAGTCAAACGTGAATGGAAAACACCCTTTAAATGAGACAAAGGGGATCTCCCAACTGCAAAAGCAGCAGAAAGCTGCCAGATTATGGTGTGAATTGTGCAAGGTTGAGTGCAACAGCGACACTGCGTTGGCAACTCACTTGGGTGGGAAAAAACACAGAACCAAGTTGAGGAAGTCCAAGTCAGCCACCAGAAACCTGCTACTGAGGAGAAAAGAGATGTTCCAAGTGCAGAGCAGTGAAGCCAGAGATGAAGTGAAGGCAGAATCTCCAAGTACTGATGAAGTAACAGGTGTGGTAGAAGACTCTAAAGTGGAGAAGGCAGGAATCTGCTGAAGGATTGGAAGCAGAAAGCTCAGTTTATATAAATGCGTTAGAAGTTAATGGTGCTAGTTTCTAATGTGGCAACTACTGTGTCGTAAGTTAATCTTGTTAGTTTATATGACTTGACAACTTTTATCGCTAATTAGAAAAATCAACATGGCAAGCTGATTTCTTTCACTAATATTAGATATGTAGCTGTTAGTTGGAGGTGTTCGACATAAACGTCTCGTAAGTCTTGGCATGATGGTTTGTCTGCATGCAAGGGCATGAAATGGCACCGTGGTAAAAGGTAGATAGAGTAGTACTCTCCACCAACATCAGCAAGTCTCATCATCCTTGTCTATTCCTTTTTCTTTGGTGCTGATAGGCCCCCTTGGGCTGACCCAATTAGCCCTAAATGGGCTCAGCCTAGGTTTAATGGGATTGGCAGCCTCTTGAAGAGAGAGCAAAGAGGGGAAGAAGGCAAAGCTCCGAAGGGGGGCTTATCCCGCACCAGACGCCACACTTGTCCCTACTTCCTAGTCACTTTCAAAGTCCAACAATTGTAGGTAAGGATGTATGACAAACAAGACACAATTGGTCTACACTTACTCTCACCCAAACTCTTCATCTCTATTCTCAAATCGAGTTTGACAAAGTACCAACTTGATTGTTGGAGATTCGACTTCAAGAACATATTTTCAAGATTGATTTCTTTACAGGTCAGAGGAGCATCAATAGTCAGTAGACTCTTGTTCTTTCTCATCTCTATCACCCAAAGTTCCAACTTGATCCCACTAGAGGTCGGTCTCTCTTTGAGATCCCTCCGGATCAAATCCAGCTGATCAGGTGCAAAGACTTATCACATATGTGCAAGGGTCATATGTGTCTCCAGACGTTTCTGATTCCATTTTTCGAAAGCATTTCTGTGTAGGAGCCACGGCATTGTAAATAAAAATTTTAGTTTTGTTGCAAAAAAAAAAAAAGAAGAAAAACAGTATTTAAAATTTTAGACCCCCATTCATGTTGTTCCCTGTAGATGTTCTAAAGATGTGCTCCCAAAACACCACCTTATCCACTTGAGAGTGCTGTCTTCTGTCTAGTTTACGAGGAATGTAAAAGAAACGCTAGCTAGAAAGATGCTATGTAAAGTTTAAAAACATTTCATTTTTGGAGTATCTATTATCGTAAGAAGACTAACATTTTGCTGTTGGATCAAGTGCGTAAACCGGGATGATAAAGATGAAAAGTGATATCTATTGTGGGTGACAGGGTTTTGGGTTATACCTCTTGAAGTCTCGGGTTACTTCCAAGTTAATTCCGGTCGTCAGATTACATGCACAAACAATACAATTTATAAAGGGTTATATTAATATTAGTCTCTCAAATTTAACTATTAACATATTAGTCCTTCAAAACCTCAAAAGTGTGAGGGACTAATATGTAAGATTTTGAAGGACTAATAGAGGGACTAATATGTAAGATTTTAAAGTTTTGAAGGACTAATATGATAACAATGGATTAATCTGTAATTAGTTAAGTTTACAGAGACTAATATGCAAAAAAAATATCCATTTATAAATCGAGTCCACGGTACGAAAGATGATTTCTTTGTGCTTTTCTCATAATCCAGATTTCTTAGCAAACAGACACCAGCCAGCACTATAATAACAAGAGAACCTACTTCAAACATTCCATTTCCATTTTTATATATATATATATATATTCTATCTATCAAAACTTCGAAACAATTATACAAGTTTGCGGTGTCATATAATTCCAATCAGGCATTGTGCAGAAACTGCTTCGCAGTCCTTGCACAAGCACTTTTGACATTGAGTTTACCCAGAAAACATGCCTATCTACAGGCAGGAGCATAGAAATGGGGAATGTCAACAAATACAATGGAGAAAGGAGAGACGATTATGGGCTGTGATGAGTTGACCTTTACAGGTTCCAGAGCTGGGAGATTCCAATTAGAATCCACAGCCAAGATGTTGCCATTCAGAAGCATGGTTTGGCTGTGCAGGTTGCCATCCTGGGCAGTTAGGTGGTACTCATCCCTCATGAACTCGAACGTCTTTCGAGCCCGAGGCGGCACCCCATGAAACTTTGTTCTTGGGAGCCCCTTGGCATGTCTTGAAGCTCGAGCGAAGGCTGAATCGGTGGTAGGAGTGACACGAACCGTGGTGTTTCCATCAAGGTTGATCAACAGCAATGTGATCCCTTGCTGAAACCAAAGGATTTGAGCCAAACATCTGAGTCCAGGAGCCACGGATGGGATGAAAGGAACTCAAGACATTGAATGGAATCCAAACTTACTGACTGCCTCGAGCAATGTGCGTATGCGCGGATTTTCTTTGTCCCTGTGAAATTCGTCGACAGAGATGTTCTCCCCATTAATCTGTGCCATAGAAGAGCACTGCACCGAGAACAAATAATTACTACAGTAAACTAACATCAATTTTCGCACACTTCATAAGTTGCACTAAAACAAATGTTCATTGGTTTCCAACTTGGCTCAGTGCAGGTCATCCTGAGGGCCTGTTTGGATGTAAATCATAAATACATTTAGGTTTATTTATCATAGACTTGTTCTACATTGCAAATTTAGTTTAAAATGCAGTTATCATAAACTCAAAATCTCTCCATAAATGTGTCTATAGGAATACTCTGAGTTGGTTTGTGGTGGAGACTCTTACTGTAAATAGAGATTAGCATAAACTCATGTTTGTGAAGAATCCTAAACAGGGGTTCATAAAGAAACGTGGTTATGATAACTGTGTTTATTATAAATATGCTTATGACCAGCCTATTCATGCTCTTTACAAGTTGTATCCAAACAAGCTTATGACAAACCTATTCACGCTAGTTACAAGTTGCATCCAGACAGAGCCTACGACTAGATGGATCCATAGAGGTTTTCCATGCTTGGGTTCTTCTTCCTTCCCTTTTAACACATCTGCCGTGTCATTTCTTCAATCAAGAAGTATGAAGTACTGTATGAAGGAATTAAAAAAGTCAGACAAATGATACAAAGCCTTGGGCAATCTATGTTGACTGAGGTGATTGCCTAGGCGATGAGGCCAGGTGAGGCGGCGCCAACTCACCTTGCTCAGGCCCATTTCACCTAGGCAAGCCCGGGCCTCAGTTGCCACCTTCTTTGCCCCTCTCCAGACCACAAATTGGCTCACAGAGAAACCCATTTAAGCTAGTAACTTTTACTTTCTATTATCATTTTGTTTTTTATATGTACTTGCAATTTAGTTTGGCCAACAGAGAGGCCCATTTAAGCTAGTAACTTTTACTTCCTATTATCATTTTGTTTTTTATATGTATGGGTGTGATTTGTTTACTTGCAATTTAGTTTCTTAAAACTTTACATTTAGGAATGAATGGATTTAGTGAGTTATTCAATAATTTGGCACATGGGAATGAATAGTTTAATGAAATATTTTGTTTTATGCATCCTTTAGGTGATATATATATATATATATACATATTCTGAACTAAATATTAGTTAATAATACCTCGCCTCAATCACCTAGGCATTTGGGGTGAAGCGACCCTTGGTCACCTCGGCTGCCTGTCGCCTCTGACTAAGTAGTCGACAATTTACAAAACATGAAAAGAGTTCAACATCTGATACAAACCTGTAGTAATCAGGGTTGGGCTCGTAAGTGGTTGTATTGAGAAGACCATAATTACCACCGATCAATGTCTGTCTGCAGTATGTCTTCGTATCATATGCTGCTGACATGCCAAGCTGATCCAGGTACCTGTCAAGACTAGAAACAATGATTGACAATTTTTTAAAATATAAACTTGGAAGGAGCTACCAGGCTAGGTTGTCATGGTCACCAGAAACTGAACACAAATGCATTAGTGACAAGGTTGTGGCCACTGTTCCAGGCTCCTCCTGCTTCACCAACCCAAGCAGTTGTTGATGTCCCAGCATTTTTCAGAATGTCCTGGAGGTTTCTGAATGTAGTGGCTTCACCATCAAGATACGAAGGATCAAGTATTTTGCTAACCAAGTGATCATCAACGCCTATGGCATGAAACAAAAACTCAGATAAATATTTGCACACTATTTGAAGCTCATGCATCAGCAAATTCACTGTCAGTTTACCTGGACCAAGATTATAAATGTGGTGAGTGATTACGTCCATGAAATTAGGCCTTGTTTTATTTATGATCTCTCCAAACCAGCTTCCATCAAAGAATCCCCCAGGTGCAAGTATCAAAGGCTTATCTGGCAAGGGATAATAAATATCATCTACAATCTTTTTTAATGAGATCACATCAGCAGCATACTGATCTGCTCCAACTCTAGCTCCAACTCCTCCTCCGCTCAATTCATTTCCTAACAGAGAAAAGGGTATTGATCTATCAATTCTTTAGGGTTTGCTCTGAACTTAACTTATATAAGAAAAATGATTTCTTTGTCAGAAAACATCGATAAAGAAGATGAGAAAGTGATATCTCTTTGTAAAGCTTAGGAAGGTTATACTTTCAGATACATGGGAAAAAAACAAATCTTACCAAGCTCCCACCCACGGATGGTATAACCCTTGTTGACAGTATAACGAATAAGAGAAGCAGCATTAGTAGAGTTCCAAGGTGCTCCAAATGAACCATCCTTTAGTTTAACCCTCCCATTAAGTGCGTTGAGCCCAAAAATAACCACTGCCCTGAAAAAAAACATAATATATAAGAAATATATCAGGAGGAACTAAAAAGGTATTGAGGCACATGTATAAATGAGAAGATTTCAGGACAGATGCCCATGATTCAGATGAAAATACTGGAACTTGTGTCTGATCATGTTAGCAAATTGCAAAAGTGGCTCCCCTTTTCGTAAAGCAAACACCTGTAATTTTTCCATTTCTGTTTCGCTGGGGAGCTAGTGGACATGTTTTGGTAGATTTGTTTGTACAGGGGAGTCTTCGTTCTTCCTCCCACTGTAATGTACAACGTTCTTCCTCCCACTGTAATGTACAACACCTTACAGTAGTACCATCCACTTCCCAAAAAAAATGACGATGGATGGAAGACCACCCAAGGGAACAAGGACAATAAGCCATATTCTTAAATAGGAAAAAGGTGCATCAGTTTAATGAGATAAAATCTTTGACAAAGTAATTGTCATACCCAGCTTCTCTGAAGAAATTGTTGAGCTCATCCCATCTGAACATTGGTAAACAGCCTTGGGTGAAACCAAACATCTCAGAGTTGTTTGTAACAAATGCTGTACAGGGTTGCTTCATGTCTTCTGTACCGTATATGACCTTATCTTGTAGTGAACCCCCCAGGCGAAGTTTCAGAGGAGAAAAGGCTGTAGAAGCATCAATTGAACATGAAAAACTTTTAGATGCCCTCAAGCACAGCCAGTACAGTATAATGTTGTACGCTTTGAAACATCATGAAAAGGAATGCACCTTTGATGGCATTTAAAAGCATAGTACTGGAAAGATCCTGCAAACAACAAAATGTAGAACTCAGACGTTAAATAAGAAGAAACCTAAATAACCTTCATAGACGCAGTTACATTATTTGAGATGTTATATCACATGATGCAATAGAAAGATTACTTGCAGAAATTTGTGAAAGAATTTTCATTGAATATGCCTTTCCCTTAAAAATCTTCATATGACTACACAATCAATTGTTACCTAATAGCAGTAACAAATAACTTCCAAAGACTAGATTAAAGATAATGATATTTCGTAGTAAATCTGTCAAATTTTCACTTGTACAATTTTGAAATATAGCTAGAACAATCAAGGGGAAAAGGGACCAATTGCCGGTTATATTTGGAGAAGATGAGAAAATGAATGTCCTGTACCTGGCATTGACAAGAAAAAAAAACAAAAGGCACACCATACATGTCCTGTTATAAGAAACAGATTAAACAAAGGCAAGACGGAGAAAACAAGTACCTAGGCCGGCAAAACACCATAACCTTATCTTCATTACTACAGATACACCATGGAAAATATCGAAACAGATTCTCTTGCCATAGAAAGAAAAAGACATCATTCACAGCATATACAGAGACATGCGCATGGAAACACACACACAAACACAGAGAGAAGTCTTGAACTACTGGAATTTAGAAAATATCCACTCAATCGGAACATGCAAGAACCAATTCAGAAAAGATGGGGGAGAAAGAAAAAAACTCAAGCCTTGGTTTCTCTGTCCTCAAAAGTAGTATTCTGATATTCAAAGTTTTCCACATGTTGGATCGGCAGATCCTGAAGGCAACCCTATAGCAATAGAAGGATAAACCAGATGAAGCAACAACCTCCAGTAAATTATCGGCTAGAATTCAATTAAACCCATTAATGAGATCTCATCCAAGACTGAACCCCACATCCTTCCTCGCTTATTTTCACGTCAGATCAGATCTACAACAGTGGCAGAACTACAAGAACAAGTCCTCAGAGAATACCAAAAGTATTTTAACGAAATTGTAAAAACCCAAGACCAAGCACAGATGATAGTCTTCAACATGTGGAGCTGGAGCGGTGGAATGGAGGAGGAAGAAATCAGGAAGAACTATGCATACCAGGTTGAGCATGGAGGCGTGCCCCCAGCTGCACCAACCGTAGTCGCACTTCTCCGGCGGCCACCAGTCCAGTGTGGCGCAGACAAAGTCATCGTCGGTGACCCCAATGGGGTACCTGCCGTCCACAAACGCCGTCCCTTCGACGGCTACTCCGCCGGTATATGACCCAGCTTCGCCACCTTCGTCCACGGGGGAGCCCTGGCAGCAGAATGTAACAGGCCCGGCAAGCAGGAACAGCAACCAGGAGAAGAGGACCGACAGCTGCAGGAGGCAGGCACCGCCACCCATCTCTGAGCCTTCGATCCCGAGGCTTTCTGTGCGGGAAGACAGAGGCCGGGAGAGCTACGGCCGGAGCAATGCTGACCGCAGAGGCTGTGAGAACAACATATGAACAAAAACAAGGGAGAAGGAAGAGATGGGTACGAAGGGGAGGCGGGAGGATGCAGGGAAGAGAGAGAAAGGAGGGGTTTTTGTAGTGGGCTTTTGCAGGGTATTTAAAAGGTGGCGTGGGTCTGAGTGCGTGGGGGGGGTAGGTCACAGCAGATGGGCAGTGGAATCTGAGAAAGCTGCGGATAGAAGCCAACCAAACTGCGTCTCTTGGGTTATACCCATGGAAGGAGTGAGATATCAACTGGGCTTCTGCAGGGTTTTCCCGTTGGCCGTCCCCCGGCAACGACAACACAACCCCACCTGGTGGAGCAAACAATGGCGTGGAGAAAAAGGAAATTGTTGTCTGCTGGAAGGCTACTACATGCTTCTGTCCTTGCCTGTACAGCTGTTGGAGCAAATCTGACTGTGACCCTCCGCACCTTCCACCCACCCACCATCCCCAAGTCCCGACCCATCTCCCTCTCTCTCTCTCTCTCTCTCTCTCTCTCTCTCCGCGCGATTGTTAAGATCGATTCTTCTACGGCCTGGCCTGGGATGATGCAGCGAGCTTCCCTTCCCAAGGCAATGCCAGTTCCAGGTATCCCTGTCGGCAGCGGTGGTGGTGATGGTGTGGGGAGGTAAGCAGCCTCTACATGCCCATTTATTGTTTGCACGCTTTCTGCTTGCTCATTGGTAACGCCGGCATGATTGTTCATGAGAATCACAAGCTTCCCCGTGTAGCTGCTGCGAAAGGAAAGAAGAAGCAGCGATCGACTTCAGAGTTATCCATCTCATCACTGTGGACTTCGACGAACTTTTCCCCCCGTAATCTGATCAACCAAATCCGGGAAATGGAAATGAGAAATATTTAATGTTAAGTGCATATTTACACTTGAGTTCTAAGTGGATTTATCAAATTTTGAGTTGCCTCGTCATTTATTAAATAACATGTTATGAGTTCCCTTAGATGGATGGATGGATGGAAGAATACTCTTATAATTCAAGTGCATTATGATGCGTTTGCTTTTTACATCCCCCTTTTGCAGCAGAATCCACTTTTTTCTTCTCCTTGATTTTTCACGAGAGCAATTATTCAAAATGTTAAATTAATTAAGAGTTTTTACTAAATTTTAATTTATTTTTTAATATTTGACAAAATTATAATTCATTATAACAAGTATTATCTCATGTTACAATATATGTTAAATCTTGTTATAGTAAAGATCTTTATATTATTGATTCTTAATAATTTATATTATTAAAAAAATCAAATATATAAATAAATAATAAATTTTAAAAAAAATAATTTTTTTTAAAAAATATTTATTCAAAAATATTTAATTCTACATATTTATAAAATTATATCTCTTTGTAGTATTTGAGCAAACTTGTTACATTCTCACATCTCATGTTATTTTTTTATCCCCAATTTATGTCACATCAACTTTCTCCTTTTCAAAAATTTTGCCTCAAGAGAGAGAAGGGGGGAGGGGTGGCGATGTGTGATAAAGAGAAATTAAAAGAGAGATGCGAAGGAGAAAGGGGGGTGGGTGGTTGTGAGAGAGAGAGAGAGAGAGATGTGCGTAATCGAGAGACATCATTTTATGTAAATTATAACTTATGATATAATCTAGATTATATTTATGTATGCCCAAAGTTAATTATATACATCGATTTGTTGATCTAGTTTAGGGCTGCAAACGGGTCGGATTCGGTAACGGAATCATGATATACCGATTTCGATAACCATTAATCTTTCTGATTCCGATATAGTCAGAATAATCATTTCCGATTCCGATTTCGATTATCGATTACCGATTCCGATTCCGATTCCGATTACCGAATCTGATTTCAATTAAAATTTCAGATTCCATAGTTCTAGGAAACATAAGTGAATGATTTCATTTTTTAAGTTAATAGGGCATACTTTTTAAGATTGACTGTAAAAAAAATCTATTGATAAAAAAATCATTCTATAGAAAATAAATTACCAAAACTGTACATTAGATGGAAGGTGTATTTTCTAGCATTGAGGAAGACGGCAACACAAAAATAAATTCCTGTTGAGGATTGTTGTATGAGACATTGAGGTATGAAGTGTAACCAAATAAATTTTTAAGAATGTTACCAAAAAAGATATAAAAAGCACCTTAATCATAAAATATTAACAATTGATAACAAAAGACAATAGAACACCTTAATGGAACAGACAACTCATCATCCTCATCATCATAATGCTTAATGCTTACCAATATTTTTGCACAATTTAGATTGCTGCAAAATAAGTTGGAAGCCCGGGGGCAATGGAAAACATATCAAAGAATAATAGGATTCAGGTGGTGCAGCCACCTGCAGCAATAATTCAATGATAGAAGGATCCACAACAAAAAGACAGAAATAAGTAATAATTTGGTCCAAAAGAGGATGCACTAGACCCTAGAGCAGAAATTTCAACACATACACACAATGTTCCTTCAATCACAAAATACACTAGATTTAAATCGAAAAATACAAATTACAAAAGAAATGGAGCAACACAAATATCAAAGTTCTTGTCAAGACTTTATCAATTATAGCCTGCATTTTTCTTGAATAATCTTACAAAAATCAACCATATTTCATGTGTTAGAGTCTAAACATAATGTGAAAATTTATAAGATAAGGTGAATCTAATATCAAACATTTTACCTCATCCTCATGTGTGGTTCTTGATGCAATTGAAGGATTAATGCAAGCAACTTTGGTGGTCTAGATTCTACTTCTCCTTGCTCCAATCAGTGATTAAGCTAAGTGAGGATGGTTAATGCCCTTCCCTTCTTTTGTCTTCTTCATCATTTGTGGCAAAGGAAACAAGTGCAAGTGTTGGCCACAATGATGCCAAGAAAAAGAATGTGAAAATTTATAAGATAAGGTGAATCTAATATCAAATATTTTACCTCATCCTCATGTACGTGAATACTCTATTTTCAGCAATCAAATCCAAAGTTATTAAAATTGTAGCCCCTTTAAAAATAAATTTTATAGATAAGAATATCAAAAAAAAATGTTAAGAATTATACTACAACTAAAATGTTCAAAACAGACAGCTCATCATCCTCATCATTATTAAAGTATGAGGGTGCTTGCAAAATGACATCTTCCTCCACTACAGTTTCAGCATCTAGATTTGGAGCCAAAGGTATGGTACCAAGAGCAATTGGTGAACCTAGAAAAAGTGACAATTAGAAAATATAAGTTAAGATCTAAAATATTGTAAAATAAATGAATAATAAATGGAGAAGAGGTTTACACAACATACCATTATAAGTATTCTTTATCCAATCTTGACAACAAATTAAGCTTTCAACTGTGCTTGGTTTCAAAGAACTTCAATATGAATCTAAAATTCTCCCTCCAGTGCTAAATGCGGACTCTGATGCAACAGTTGATATAGGAATACTCAAGATATCACTAGTTATCTTAGAAAGGATTGGAAATTTTCCTTCTTCCTCCTTCCACCATGCCAAAACATCAAAGTTTGCATTATAATTGGTCAAAATAGAAAGCTCAAAATAGAGTTCTAGATCTGTTTTATTTGGTTGATTTGTAGAACTTTCTTTCAACCAAAGATCAAGTTCAATAAAATCAATATCCACTGTGGAGGATGAAATCCCTTCTGTCACATTATCTGCCCCAGAGAAAGAATCACTAGATATGTTCCTTTGCTCCTCTACATATGCATGGTAAAGTTTAGCAAAGGCAACACGAATATTATCAATATGTCTATCAGATTCACTTCCACCATCCTAAGTGATAGGATAAATCTTGTTAAAGAAAAATTCAATTGTTTTCAATTTATAACGGGGATCTAAGATACATCCAAATGATAAAAGCAAACTCAGTGTGCTCCAATATTTATTGAACTTTTCCAACATACGTGCAGCTATAGAGACAATAAAAGGGCGTGAATCTTTCAGCCACTTCTTCAATGTGCAATGAATCAAACAAACATCATTAAAGTAAAGATTTGCAATAGGATATTTAGTGCCAGAAAATCTCTTTGTAACATGATAGAACAATTCTAGGCAATCTTTAGCAACTTTCACATTCTCCCATTCTTCATGACTAGGAGGACCTTGTAATCACTATCAAAATATGACAATCGTTCAAATGCATCACGAAATTCATAGACTACTGAAAGCATCATGTAAGTTGAATTCCATCTGGTTGGAACATATAGGACTTACTTCCTTTTTGGTGCACTTGTTTGCTTATAGCCTTCTTAAAGTAATCTAACCGTACATGAGAACTTCTAACATGTCGAACACTTTCACGAATTTTAGAAATTGTCATTTACAATGGTTGCAATCCAACTTGAACAATCAAATTAAGAATATGACAACAAAAACGAACACGAAAAAGTGCACCATTAAAAGAAGACGACCATGAGGTTGCAAAACTTGACAAAGCTCTCTTGTCAACACATTATTGGAAAAAGCATTATCTAAAACCACACTACATATTTTTCCATCAATATTCCAATCAAACAACTTAGCTTTAATCACCTTAGCAATTTCAACACCACTATGAGATTTCACATTCACAAAGTTAAGAATTCTCTTTTGCAAATTTCAATCTTTATCAACAAAATGACAAGTCAATGACATGTATGAAATAGTGCCAATAGAAGTCCAAAGATCTGCTGTAATACTAACACGAGAGGTTGTCTCCTTCAACATGTCATAAAGCTTTTGCTTCTCTTTCTCATATAATTTCAAACAATCTGATTTTATAGTTGTCCGACTAATAGACTTGAATTGCGGCTGCAAAGAACTGCAAAATACTCTAAAAAAGACATGTTCAACAAATGAAAATGGCATTTCATGCACAATGATCATTTTTGCCAAGTCTTCTCAACAAGTTTCTTGACTAAATTGAAAATTTTCAAGTGTCATGCTTCCTTCATTACTTGTACTCCCAACTTTCAAAAGCATATGTCCTACAGAATCTTGTTTCATGTTTCTTCTTTTGTAATGAATACAATGATTTATATGTGATCTCAAATGTGAAGTCCCAATCTTGCTATCTCCGGATAACTTTTTATGACAATGATGACATTCAACCATATAAGTACCATCTTCCTTTAATATTCTATCAAAATCATTCCAAACTGTGGATCTCAACTTTCTTTTCTTGGCATGCTCAGGATGACAAGATGTTGTATTTGTTGAATGAGATGATACTTGTGTGTTGCTTTCTTCTTCTATTTCAATATTATCACTGATAAATGATGATAAAAGTCATAAAAATTGTTTACAAATTGAAGCATAAATACTAGTTGGGCAATAAGCAAATCATAAATAATAGTAAATACATAATCAAAATTAATGAAGATTTACCTTTGACTTTGAGGCGTAGAAATCTCCTCTGCCATTGCATCAACAAGAGGGTATGAAAAGTGGACTGTAGAATCATCCAAAATATTAGTTGGGTAGCTATCAAACTAAAATATACATGGATGAAATATGCCATTTTTTAACATAGATCTTATGTCAAAATAGCCGATATTACAGACACTAAATGGAAAAAAAAAAAAAAAAAATCCATGAAGCATCTGCTCTACACAACAATAGCTTGACTGCATGAGGAAGGGGATGCCCATCTGCAGTCCCCCGCCGCCCCCCCCCCCCCCCTGCCCCCCCTGTGAGATCTGTAGTCCCCCCCCCCTACCCCTTGTGAGATCTGCAGAGGAAGGTCTTCAGTCCGCCCCGCCCCCCTTTGTGAGATCTGCAGAGGAAGGTCTCCAGTCCCCCCCCCCCCCCTTGTGAGTTGTGAGAGCTACGTTACACCCTCAAATCCCAATAGCCCCCTCGACCTCCCCCAACCAAGCGAGAGAGAGAGAGAGAGAAAGAGAGAAAGGGAGAGGCAGACATTTTGTGCGTGTGTTCTATACATACCTGAGGGGAGAAGCACGGTTGTGTAGGCCGAAGACGACGCCAGCGGAGTTGCTGGCGGCGATCAAGGGCGACAGTCGCGGCCCGCTACAAACCCTAAGTACTCTTGCTGAGAAGTGGGAAGACAGGAAGGGAAGGGCGTCTGCCGTCTGGGAGTCGTGGGTGAGGAGTGAGGACCGAGGGGAGGAAGGGTTTCATCTGTTTTTGTTATTTTTTTTATTTTTACTTAATTGGAATCGGAAATCGGTTTCGGAAATAGGTGGTTCCGACTCCGATACCGATATCTTATTGGAAAACCCGATTCCGATAAGAAATCGGTATCATTTTTTAATTCCGAATCCATTAATTTTTATCGGAATCGGGTCAGAAAATTAGATTTTCGGATTCCGTTTACAGTCCTAGTCTTGTTTGACAACTAGATAAATTCTGATAACATAAGGTAGATTAACAGGGTCTAACAATATTTTTTATTTTAGTGCAAAAATAAGATAGTCCTTGATAACGTAAATAAGTTCAAATAAAATTAATAGACCCTTCAAACCCTGATAAGTTAATAAATGTTAACAACCTTTGGATCCACTTACCAGGCAGATAAGATGCCTAGAGTATCAAATTATTTTTGGGCTTAAAATGGCTAATAAATGCCTTTTACCAAGACTTACCTAGTTAACAAACAAAGCATGCTTGTAATTTTGTAAATATGTAATACTGCATAACGATGTAACTCTAAAAATATTTTATATGCTTTAAAAATATTCGTGTAATTATAAAAGGGTTAATTATTCGTATATCTCTATAAAACTCATGAATTGTCACCATACCCCCACCTTTATAGAATCTATCTATATATATATATATATATATATATATATATATATATATATATATATATATTATTTTTTTTAAGAGACACAAGAGGTCAGCGTCCGATCGAGTGCACCTATCCTCAGAGGGAATAAATGTTCCCACTCCCCCAAGCGATCAACCTGTGATCTAATATTTTATATATGGTGAAACAAAATAGTTACATAATCCACAAGGCATACCTCTGATAAGTGAGGGAAAATTTCAGCCCAACAGACCTCTGGCATTTAATGTAAGAATGCGACCAACACAGACGCTGCGATTCTTCATGAACGCGACCACCTGCTATGTCGCGATTCGATCGCCGCCTTCCGAGAGCACGTCCGCATGCGCGCCGCGTGTCGCATGCAGGGGCATTGGGGGTTTAATTGCGACAGCGGGGTATGTCGCATTTTAAACACAACGGCCCGATATGTCGCGATTTGGCCTCTGTGTGTTTTGGGCCTCTGCCCCTGGCCGAACAATGCAGCTGCAATGTTCATCTAAAGGAGAGGTTTGCTGAGGGTTCTTGCTAGCAATTTTGGAGTTTTTGTTGTCCGTTCGGCGTGGTTTTAGCGCGAGGAGGTGTTTCGGAGCACGGAGAATGCCTAGACAGCGTTGGTTTTGCGTTTCTTCTATTGATAGGGGAACTTTCTCCTGTTTTCACTGTGTGGGTTGTGTAGATTAGGGTTTGAGGATTTGGTTTGGAAATCACATATACTTGATAGAGAGCATGCCTATGATATCATGTGAATAGCTATTTCCTGTTTTATTAGCTTGTATAGCCGTTTGGTGTGATTTCCAAAATGAAGAATATGATAGGTTTCTTCTGTCTGAAAGGCGACGGACCCAAACGTTGCGTTTCTCAACACGACGACCTATCCAGTCGCGATTCAAACCTTAAAGGCGACAGGTTGAACCGTCGCGATTCAAGCTTCGATTGACGTCCACTGTGTTGGCCGCGATTTATATTGTGGCCACCATAGCTCTGGGGTTTGATGGCCAGTCTGTATGTTTTCTATTGTACACTACTTGGGCAGTGCTGGTTAAGCAATGTAGGGTATGCAAGGGGTGTATTGGTTTATATCGTGATTGGAAACGATGGGTTTTGCTTGGTTATGTGTGCATAGTAAGTCGGGTTGTTAACGCCTTCCATGGTTACCTCTCAAGTCAGATACCCCAGGTTCATTGTGAGCAACGCACTGGGTGCTCGGGGTTTGTTCCGGTACGGTGTATACCGTCAAGGTTTGTGTCATCTTTCTGAACACCCTCACTCCTGAGTTTGAGTTGTACGTCCGGTTGATGGAAAGACGATAGAGGGCCGCGACTTGTGTTTGTGGGTGTGCAATCGCTTGTAGCGCGCTCATGATTGGGGGACGGACACCAGTAGACATACTGATCCCCAGCTAGTTCAGTTTTTCCTTTAGGGAGCTCGGACCGGAATCCCTAAAGGTGCCAGGCTTGGCCCTATAGCTATGTGGTCTATAAGAGTGGTATTGGTTGGTCTCCACAGTTCTTGACCTTGTTGAGGTGGAGCGGCAGCTGAACCTTTCGTCCGTAGCTATGAGGCTGAGAGATAGTTTTGTGTGGTTTGTCCTGGTCTGTGGCTGGTGTCGCGAACCAGTTCTCGTGACTCGTGTGTGGCGTGCCCTTCTTTAGCTTGTACACGTGTACGTGGTTTACCGTTTATTTACTTACAACTGTAGTACCATGTGTAGGTGGTATGAACTTTAGTTAATTTATATGTCTTGTTTATATTATTGTAGACGTGTATGTGGTTTACCGTTTATTTAATCATAGAATATTAAATCTTTGGAATTGTTGCATGTAAAAGTTACTGTTGCAGCAAATATTATAAATCAGCGAATCTTTGTTGAAATATTGGTAAAAAGATATCACTATTATATTTCAAATGTTGCCAAAGATATCATTGATGTTAGAGAAGAATTTAGTACACTTGAATTTTGTACTTTACACTTGTATTTTTTCCTTTTCATTGGCCAATGAGAAAAGACATAATACACTCATCCAATGAGAAGTAAGAAATACAAGTGTAAAGTGCGAAACCCAAGTGCACTAAATTATTCTCTTGGTGTTATGTGGTGATACAAACGTCCAACTAAACATGTTTTAGTGTAACTTATGGGAAAAAAAAAGAACGAGATGGCTCATGGATTATAAAACTATGGTTGTTAAGATGCACGCCCCTTTAAATTAATGAGAGTTGTAATTTTGGAGAAAAAATATTAAACTAACCAGAATAATAGGATTTGGAAGGATATTTACTTTTCTCGACAAAAGTTGACAAGAGTGATATTTTTGCGACATTTGAGATTCAATAATGATATTTTTTACAATATTTTAGCAAAGATAAGAAGATTTTCAACATTTGTTGAAAGAATTAAAAAATGGTTATAAATAATGTTTTTATATTTGGAAATTAAAAAACTAGATGTCAAATATATTATCTAAATTCCCTCATGAGACAAAACATCCAAATATGACAATCAAGATAAAAATCGGTTCCACGCCTTGCAATGAGGGGGAGGGAGGATGGCCACTTGGTTTGGCAAGTACAGGCTTGCTGACATATGCTAATATCACCCCCAAAGCTTGTAATAAAGGTGATATAAATTATTTGTCAAATAATTTTATTAATTAAAAGATAAAGATAAACAGATTTTGTCAGACTCTCCACTAATAGAATTACTTTTCAAATAGTTTACATCATTTTCATTGTCCGTTATATTTTATAATGAGAATTTTTTTATTAAAAAATATTTATTACCCTTCATATTTGATAATAAAAATAATATAAATTACTTGACAAATAATCTTATTAATTGCAAGACAAGTTGTTGCTCCGTGTGTACAAGTTGCTGCTGTCTGAAGCAACATTCTTCCTATCTGAGAGCCAAGACAAGGACCAAGGGACAAACCATGCGTGTGGGCTCAACCATGACGCTTGCCCTCACCTTCAAGTTTGGATCAGGTTGCCCCCTCCCAATTATTGCTCAAGTAGGCCATCTTTGTCCCACCTTAATTACCTCTTTCGCTAGTGGATGGATGGCATTAGGTACGTACGAAGATGCCAAAACCCATTCCGATCAATGCAATGCCACCAGCAGCAAGCAAGTCTTATCATGGTGGGATAGGACCTTTAAAGAAGAATTAATATGGGTAATGAATGTTTAATGGTATTAATTAGAGGGGGAAAAAAAACAGTAGTAGCAAGAGGGAAATGCCAAAATGTAGCATGATCAAACACAAATTAGTGTTTTGGTTAGGGTTGAGTGGGGAACATGATGCCGGGTGTCTTACCTTTTTAATGGCTCAAGATAGAAAAGACCAAGAAGGGGACTGCTTAATTTCTCTATGGTTCTGATTAGATTAAGACCACCATGCGTACTCTTGTATTTAAGGTCAAATGGGGAAGGTCTTCTACTTTCTAGACCGGGGAGGTATGATGAAGGTTTAGTTAGAAAGCATGACCAAAGCTACTCATTAATTTTAGATATCTATTACAATGATTAAACTTGTCTCAGTCAATGGGTAAGTAGAGCCTAGTGGACAGGAGAGTGGGTGAGAACTTTCTTTATTTTTTTGCTGCTTTGCCGTTGAGATTCCCGGCCCCTTCCAGAAGTCGATAGTTTTTTTTTTCAATCTAGCCGAACCAAGGAGAGGGTAGGGACGTCCTGGCACTGAGGGTGCCACTACCTTCACCAGACGGCTAAGGAAATTTTCATTTAAGAGTGTGGAGAAAGAGGGTTGGGGAAGAGTACAAAATGGATTCGGGGCTCCTGAGCGGATGTCCTGCCTTATCATGGCAGCAGGAATCCATTACATTGCTGGGGAGGTCAGCCCAACGGTCCAAGAGAGTCAAACAAACACAAGAAACTGCAAATTCTGCAAGACAGTCCGCCACCTTGTTGCCTTCCCTCGGGACATGTGTGATTTCCACCTTGACCTTAGCAGCGGTAACAACTATCTCCTGCAAAATGAAGGAGAGATCCCACGGCTTTGGGGTTTGCTTAGTAACAATATGCACAAGGTTTAAAGAGTCAGTCTCAACCTTCACCTCACTGGCATCCATTTTGCAGCACAACCGCATGCCATCCCTTAATGCGAGGGCCTCAGCAGCTAGACTGATTTTCAGATCATAGTAGGGGATGACAAACGCCCATTGCATATCACCATTGTAGTCCCTGAGGATACCACCACCTCCAGCCTCGCCTGACTGCATGTTAAAAGCACCGTCAACATTTAGCTTTAATCTCCCCGGGGGGGTGTAAGTCATCTAGCAGTTTTGAGTTCCATAGCTTTCAGATTTCCACTTCCACTTGGGGTCTGGCAGAGAGCAGCTGGCCACAGCTGAGGGATCTTTTGGAAGTTGGCAGAAATACATATGGCTCGGACAAACATCAGACTTCTGTTGGTTATGTGCTTAGCTGACATGGTCATGCCTTGAAATCTCGCCTTGTTTCTGCTGCACCAAGTCTCCCACAAAACTGCCATGAATGTGCATCTTTTTAGCCGCCCAGTAGCATTGGAGATGTCCAGCTGTGTAAGGTAAGAGATCACACCCTCAGCCACATCAGAAATTTCCATGTTCTTAAAATTCAGGAGATTAGATAGATCTGCCCAAGCTTTCAGAAGTCGATAGTTTTTAGCATCAGTGAAGAGTTAACTTGTTAAGTGGTGCCCTGCATTTGGAAGGTAATGCCGTGACCATTATTTTGTGAGTGATCATTAAGATATAAGTTAAAGAAAATTACAATTCATATGGCAGCTGAAAAGCATGAACATATATAGTTGTAATACACCGGTTTTCACATGTAGTTTAATGGTCTTCTTATTGGTTTGGAGGCTGTTTCGAAGTTAGTAGCTAGTGATCGTGGCAAGGGCCATGCACCACCAAATGGGTGGGAAACTGTGGAGTTGTTTCCATCAAGTATATATATATATATATATATACAAGTCAGGGAAAGAAAGGGCAACAGCAACAGGTCTTGTGGAAAGGAATTCGAGCCTAGTGACGAAAGTTTTTTAGAGGTTCGGCAGTGTGCAGAAATAGCCGTCCATGGAGGGTGGGTGATCAAAGATGTTATCTTTATTATTCGGAGCAACAACTCCTAGTAGCAATGGCTAAAACCAATGATGGGATTTGTCAGCATATGAATTTTTCTCTCCAGCGGGGAAAGCAACATCTCTTCTCTTCAAAGGCAAATTTTTTCCACATATGTATGGTATTCATTAACACCTTTTAATATTATCCAAGTAAGATGGAAGTTGCCGCCGGGCCGCGGTCGTCCTAAGCTTGATACTGATGGTGCCGCTCGTGGCAACCCAGCTGGTATTGCTGGTGGAGTAGTAGTATATTTTTAGAGATGACAAAGGAAATGTTATAGTGCCCTTGGGTTACATAAGACCCGCTGCCCGTCTATTTTATGGTATGTTTGGTATTAGGATAGATCGGGGATATCCTCACTTTATCCCCGATCTATCCTAATACCAAACATTAGAGTCTTGTCATAACAGGGGCCTTAAGGGCTGATCTAATCGCCTTTAGTTGAGGATGTATTTCAGATATATGTCCCATAGATGTTGTACTCTTCATTTTTATATTAATAATATTTCGGTTAAACAGAAACATTGGTGGAGTGGGAACATAAAAGAGTGCACTCCTGATTGCTTGCTGAGCTTGGCCTCATATTTATTAAAAAAAAAATAGTGGAGATCGGCACATAATGGAGTAAGGAGTGTCAAAGGGTGGTGAGCTTAACCAATCAAACCATGACCAAATAGTATGGCACATTTTGGATAAGGTATGACGGGGGTAGTCATCTATTCTATTGTCGATGAGTGGAGACATGTCAATTCTTTGTGGCTGTCACTCCATCACCTTGGTTATGAATTTTTCAAGAAGACTCTACCGGATGAGATCTTCGATCGCATTCTTAAACTGAAAGTACTTATTAATGTCATAGTTGTGGTCCCAATGGAAGCGACAATATTTCTTCAAATTCTTCCTTCGTTAGTCAGCCCTTAGCTTAGTTGGCCATCGAAGGAAATGCTTGTCATGGATCTCTATGAGGACCTATTCTATAAGTAGGGCCTCCCCTTGGGATATCGCAATCATGGTGTTCCCTCCGCGGTCGCATCTTTGGAGCTCAATAGTGTGTTTTCTCTTTGCAGGGTGGCCATCAAATGCTCAGTTGAGGGAAGTCGTGCTCCCTTTATAGCTAGCATCCTTCTAGACCAGCCCTAAGAGCTCAAGGGGAGTTGAAGGTGTTTAGACTACCAATGTCTACCGGAGAATGGCATGTTGGGTACCTAATTATGCTAGAGCATTGTGGCAATACTAGCATTGAGGCATGGGATGTGGAATGCTTCCTTATGGAACTGGGAGACCAAGTTCCAGAGGGACTCATCGTGGCCTTGTCAGAGGGCACGAGATTGGCCGTAGTCTTGGCCGCCTTCTTCCCATCAAAGATGTTCTCTTTAAACATCATCTTCATATCCTTGAAGGAGGAGATAGAACCTATAAGGAGAGACTTAAACCAAGCTAACACATTCTCTCAGCCAAGTCGGTGGAGTTGTCATATGACGAGAACAAAGGTAGCTAGAGCTTCAGAGGGATAAGAGCCTCCAAGATTTCATGAGCGAAGGGGGGCTGAAAGTTGATGTCGTCCTTCACTAGACCCTTCCCCCAGGCTCCCTAGATGATGTGGTTCAAATAGCGGACCTATTAGGAGAAAGATGTACCTGCAACAGAAATCCAGACGGAGAAAGGAGAGAAAGAGAGAACAAACACACAAGGGACACACGGATTTTTACGTGGTTCGGAGAGGCGATTTTGCCTTCCTACGTCCACGGCCGCACTGAGTTCTCTTCCTTGATGCCACCCAACGATTACAAGAAGCGTTGCCTTATATACATGGAGACTAGGGCAACGCGGAAAGGAGAAATTACATTAATACCCCCTTCCGAATTTCGCCTCGGGGGCTCCGCCCCCGAACCCTCGGCCTTACGGGCAAGGGGGCGCTGCCCCCTTGCGACCCCCCGCCAACTTACCGCGAAGTTGGATCCGCGAAGGGACAGGGGGGAGCAAACCAGAAGACAGATCTGACTCCACACAACCCCAACAGGACCTTCCCCTCCAAGACAACGGATGTTGTTGACGGAGTTTGCTCATGGCATACGCCACCTATAGACTTGCCCTGCCCTTCGAAAGGAGGGTTCATAGTTGCGTGATCTTGTGCAACTTGTCGGTTCATGAGGCCTTGGTACATCTTTGCAAACATCTAGAGCTACTCTTGCATCGCCACCACTACAATTATCATGGGGCATTCTTCATGAGACCTATGGGAATAGCAGTTTTTGGCTTGTCCATTGCAAGATGGGGGCTCGAGAACCTACTTCCCTTCCCTAGAAGCTACCCACTTTCCCATAGTTTTCATGAGGTACCACGGCTTCTTCATTCCCACATATGGTACCAAAAGGTTTAGAGGGAAAAAAGTGATCTAAGGATTCCCACCTTTCGATCTCCACGGGCTTCTAAATTTGTTAATTGAGGGAAACGTCATTGAGACCTGCAACCAAGGTAAAGTAGTTAGGGGGCCAAAGAGTGGTCTCAAGGGAAAACCCTTCGAGATTCAAGTCAGAAAACTATTTAGGATGCAGGTAGTCTAGTGGAGAGAAGAGAGTCGAGTGCTTCGGTGTGCCTATATGTAATAATCAGTAAATTTTTAAACTTGAACCAGCCAAGTTCGATACAACCATCTTGTAAGTTGAATTTAAAAATATATATAGTCTAAAAATATGAACTTTAATAAATAATTATAAACTATTATAAAAAAACTTTGATTGCTTAGAGTTTTGAACCATTGGAGAGGTCTTGTAAGGATCTACAAATTTTGTGAAGAATATTTCTAAAATTTGGAAGAATTTAAGTGAAAAATTCAAAAAATGTCTAAAATATAGAGGAAAAATATAACAAATAGAATAATGATATAAACATAATATATAGAAATAAAAGATTAGAGTGTTTGAGCATTTAATGCTCCTATGCATGTATATATGCATGAAACATATGTGAGTGCCACACACCTAGGGCATTACTCATGTTAAGTTTCTTATTTGTATTTATTTTGTCTTGTTAATAATTAAAGATAGAGATTAAATAAATGTTGGTTGCTAAATGATTTAGACCAAAATTGAATAGATTAATAGAAATTAAATAAAGAGAAGCTTCTCTTCTTTTATTTAACTTTTTTTTCTCTGACGCCACCCATAGGGCTTCGGTTCTTGGCATTTTGGAAGAAGAAGAGAAAGATACATTTTAAGGCAATAAATGGTTTACTTGAAGTGTTGCTTCCCAATTCTTTAAGGCTGTGGTTAGTTTCATATGGTTCCAATAAAAAACGAGTTGAGTTTGCTTTGTGTCAAAACGGTATAACTTGGAAAGAAAAGTAAATAAGTTGGGTCGTTTTTGGTTTTAAAGATCTAGAAGAGTTTAAATTAGCATTTAATAAGATGGTTTAAGTTAGCTCTGAGAGTTATGTAACTAAGCTACTATAAAAGAGAGAGGAGGAGAACTATCTTTCACTGTGGAGAAAGAGGGATAAAGAGAGAGTGAGAAGTCCAAGTCAATAGTTCTTATAGAAGCTATGTTCGTCATGACGTTCTACGTGGTGTGTCAACTACGGTGCTATATATGTAGCGTAGACATGGGAGGACGTGAAGTTGGTGTTGTGGATAACTTGAGAGTACATTCCATTTAGCTATAGATAGTCGTATAAGTCCTCATTTGTGTAGAGTGGGGAAATTTTCCCATAAGTTAATTGATGATGAGATTCTTCCATGATTATTTTCTAATAGAGATATAATTATTTTAAATTTATTTTCAAAATTAGTTGGCCATAGTGGGATATGAATAGTCCCTCATGTCTTTGAACCACTGCAATTGTCTTGGAATTTTCTGATGTCATTTTGGTATTATTCTAAATTTCTAATGACTTATGATTTCTCTTG
Organism: Colocasia esculenta; assembly: GCA_014218235.1. Taxonomy (NCBI): domain Eukaryota; kingdom Viridiplantae; phylum Streptophyta; class Magnoliopsida; order Alismatales; family Araceae; genus Colocasia; species Colocasia esculenta. The sequence goes on along the minus strand of CM024755.1, from coordinate 160,757,587 downwards.
AAAAATTTTCCCAAAAGTTATATATCTTCTAAAAATCATGATTCACTTTTAAACTTTTATTCTACATCCTGGGATCTCCAAACTAAAGTTTGGTTAATTTTATGCCACAGTAAATTATTTATATATTTAAATCATTAGAGTACATGATATTGATTATTATACAACAATTCTGATGATGGTCATAAAAAGTTGAAAATTATTATCTAGCATAAGTATGACAAGTAAGGCTGTAATAAAAAATTTTGACCTATCTAAATTGATTCAATGGGAATATGATTTTTTTCTAATTGAAATATAAATTTCTAAATAATTTGTTTCAAACTGAAATCTGTCATAAAGAATTGATATTCTCTCATAACTTTTATATCATACAAGTAATTTAAATTAATTTATTGGACCCCACATGAATCGTTTATCTTGATGATGTTTCCAAAACATGCACAATTGTGATATTTATTAATTTCTATTAATTCTTGAAAAATCCTAAAAGTCTTTAAAATGTTAAAATTATGAAAGTAAGATTTTACTGTATGACTTAATAATCTAAATTTGGTCTTACCATGACCTGAATCCCAATTCCAGTGTACTTACTTAATATGACATTTTCACATATAGTCCCTTGTAATTAAAAAGGCTATAAAAATGATTATGTTGGAATTATGACAATTTGATTGTGTTATGGACAATGTCATCTCAAAGAAGTTTTAGGTCTACTATAGAAGTACCCCTATGGAAAACTTTCTAATGACCAGTGGGCAACATGTTGAAAACTTGGAGGTGGGCAATGCTCACTAGTTACAGTGGGATCTTGATGATATTGGGTACTATGTAGTTACTCTTTCTCCATACTACTTGTCTAGATGTGGAGAATATATCTGATGACTCTCTATATTGTGATTTGGATATTTGTCTGATATGCACACCTACAAATATTTTATATTTTGATTTATTAATTACTTAGATTATGTGGAATCATATTTCACTCTAATACTCTGATATGTCATATGGTGTATTTTGTTCTGTCTATAATTATGAATATTTGAAATTCTATAAGACCGAGAAAATGTGTAGGCACATGATAATATGATTTGACTCTAATTTAACGTTAGATTTGACACATTCTTATACATGACATGACTTTGAGGTTAATTTAAGAAAGTCATCTTGTAGTATGTTAACTAGCTTAAGCTATTATTATGACATGAAATTGATAAACTATGGTAGCGTCACTTTTGCTTATTTATATGATAAATTGTAATTAAAGTTTCTGATGTTTATTGGGTCTATTAAGATTCACACTTGCCTAACACATTTTCAAGAGATCAGGATCTAGAGTTGAACATGCCTTCGGACTCTGATCGTGAGGAGTATATTCTGTTGGCTAGTTAGTTCTTATTTCACTAATAAATTATATGTGTGGGTTGGCTCTTAAAACCTATTAGATCGATTAATGATCTTGATTTACTATTCTTTTACTTATGCGTACTATAACAATTCTATTATAGTTATGGACATTGTATTATAAGTTGAGATAGTTATTCATTATAGTTGCATAGTGATGAAGTTCGTGAATATCTTACTCTCAACATGTGCGTATATGATGGGTTTATCCCACTATGACGTGTCTCCTGATTCGATGTGAGTTAGTCTAACTAGATCAGGTGAGGGGCACTACACTGTGTGAAAGTTTGAAAAGGCTTACCACCTTAAATCCCCATAGCTCCTCTTCTAAGCTTGTGTTGGAGGTTCCTCTTATTTCTTCTATCTCTTTACCTCCTCATGCAACTTGGTGCTAGGAGTAGCTGACGGTAGTGTAGGGTCATAGAGGTGTTGGATATGAGTTGGCACACTTTTTGACCCACATATAGGACATGGGGGGTGACGCATTGCTGATGTTACCAATCTTCAGAGATGTAAGGGCATGTCAAGCAATAGGTGTTGTCATATCCTAATGTGGCAAAAGCGTGTCTGGCTACCAGTGTAGCCATGCTTTGATACTACAGGGGCAAACCTTGCTAAGGCTCAGTTGACCTTTTGGTCATGTGATTTCGAGGATCCACCCTTTGACGATCGATGGATTGTCTAGGGACAACGGGCCCAACTGAGTGAACTTTCACTCGCTCTAATATGGGCTTGTCAAATTAGGCTCTATGGTGGACCCACACTCTTAAGTCTAATGTAAGGAATCAGGCACCAATGGATTGTAGCCACTATCCCTCCTTAGTGGCCCTGAGTAAATGGGGTCTGTTGGGATAAGTCTATATTTCCCCTCCATATATAGCATAAATTAAAGAATGTAATGAAATTAATATAAATCCAAACTTATGTATGTTCCTCAAAGTTCCAATTCTAAGTAATGAATAGATTCTAAATTTTAGTTTGCTTTAAAATTATAACAAATTAAAGCATATGCAAATATGATTATTTGAAATCAAATCATAATCAAAAGTTTAACTTATTAGATCATATCATATAGTTTTTAATACTCACAACCAAATATCCAGGCTCATTAAAAGAAGTAATCATATCAAATGTAATTGAAATTCATATATATCAGATATCCATTCAAACTCTAATAGGGTGTTTGGTTACAGTTTTTTACCTCTCTTTTCTCTAAATTTTAAAAAAGAGAGAGATCAAATACAAAGATATGTTTGGTAGGCAAATTTTTTTTTAGGGAAGAACTTTTGTCCTTTGTAAATCTCTTTCAAAAAAAAAAACAAGTGCCACCTTGTTTTTATTTTAAAAACACAAAAAGTCGCCCCCCCCCCCAGCCCACCGGCGCCCCCCTCCCCTCCCCCACCGGCGCTCCCCCCCTGTGTCCCACCTCCTCCTCCCCCCACCCCCCCAACCCACCGGCGCCCCCCTCCCCTCCCCCACCGGCGCCCCCCCTGCGTCCCACCTCCTCCCCCACCGCACCCCCCCCCCCCGCGTCCCACCTCCTTCCAAACAGATAAGATCACTTTTTTATAATTTTAAAATTTTAGTAGAAAGCAAAGACGTCGTTAATTTTTAGATAGAAATCGTTTTAAAAAAAAAACTACTTCCAAACACCCTATAACATAAGAGGCTAGACAGATAACTATAAATAATACTCATGACTTACTCAATTTTTTTTTTGTTTTGATAACGAGAAACCCAATATAGTGGCTTAGGGCTCAGTGATCAACACCGGGAGGTCAAGGGTTCGAGCTTTGCCATAGCTGTGATATTTTACACGTATTGTACTTTTTTTCACTATGTGATAAACCTTAAGTGGGGAAGAATATATTATGGGAGGCACCAGATAATCTCCCTCTCATAGTAATGGGAAGAATCGAATCTGCCACTTATCATTTGGATAGAAGATGGAGTAGAGACAAATCTCTACCATAACCATTAGACAAAAGTCTAACTCCTAAATTTTACATATGGGCATCATCCTCAGATGCAGAACAACTAGGGGTGTAAACGGAACCCGATAATCCGATATTCCGACCCGATACCGATAAAAATTATCAGTTTCGGAATCGGAAAATGATACCGATAGCTTATCGGAATCGGTATCGGATGTTCCGATAAGTTATCGGAATCGGAATCGGAATCGAAAAAATAATCGGAATCGGAATCGGTATCGGTTATTCCGATAAATTATTATAAACTCAAGGTAAAATTATGATAAACATCTTACCTTATCGGAATTTCGGTTCCGGTAATGTTATCGGAATTGGAACGGAATCGGAATTAACCATTCTTATCGGAATCGGAACCATATTTCGGTTATCGGAATCGGTATTGGAATCTGTGTTTCCGGTTCCAAATCCGACCCGTTTACAGCCCTAAGAACAACATATAGCAGATTAGTCAAGATAATTCCTTAAGATGGCATTATCTACCAAATAAATCTAAAACAATATCAACATTGAAATTAACATGACATCATTTGCAAGGTAGGGTCCCTACACAAACTCTAAAAAGATCTGTTCAGATTTCTATAATAATGACTATACCTCCTCGATATAATTTATGCTCCCCAAACATTAAAGATGGTCACCTCATTTCTAAGCATGATAACAGTATTTTTCGTCTAAATAAAATAGATAATGTGAGAACAAACCAATGGAAGAAGATCCTACCTCTTCTTCTTCTCCTCTTCCTCTCCCTGCTGCAAGCTCTGCCTCTACACACCCCATCTCTCTCCCTTTGCGGTTGGGTTAGGAAACGAACTCTTTCATTAATCTTCTTTAAATAACCTCCACAACCCAATCCTCACCGGTCCCCAAAATGTCTAAGCAAACTCCACCTTATCCCCCAGCACAAACTAGCCCGCGTCCACATGTAGGGTGATGTGATGCAGCAGGAACATGGACATAAGTGCAAAAAGTCGTAAAATACGAAAATTTTAGAGAATTAATATATATTTTTAATGGGCCAAGTTTCATTTACTTCGGTCTTGTCTAAGTAAAGTTACATTAGTTTTACGTATAATTTAGTTATTAAAATTTAATGGGCTTACAGTACTAGTCAAATGAGCCGATCTATTAGAGTCAATCACCAAAAGTCCAATATGTAATTGGGCTTTCCAGATGAGGATGTTCAGAGGCCCAAAAGTTGACTCCCTCATGCTTCATAGCTTTTTTGATTGCCGGGTGGTGATATATCCCTTTACCATTTTGTGATTTGGGGTGGTGAAACTTGGGCTCGGTGAAGGGGGTTTTACCAGTTAAATTAGCAACACAGTAGGATATCATATTTCTTTAATTGGTTGACATGATATTTACCATTTTCCTATGGTTTGAACTGGTGCTTCTAAGGAATAGGTAATCCTTTGGTTTCAAGGTTTGGCGACAGAGGACCCCGGTTGGGTCGATCGGTTAGAACTCTTGCTTAAAAGTAAGAGGTCCCGAGTTCGATTTCTGGGGGGGGATTTACCTGATTTACATGCAATCTTCGAGGTGTGTAAATCCGAGGTTTTTCTGGTCAAGTGGGGTAAGGGCAATACGGGTATACGGAAAGTAGGAGCTGCCAAGTCCTGACCTTGGAGTTCACGAACACCAATCCTTGAGTCCACAAAGCCACACGGGGCGGGATTTCCTCGTTATCAAAAAAAAAAAAGGTTTGGCAACACCTTTCGGATGTTGTGTTGTAGGTTTAGGCCTCCACCTGGGGTGACCTTTTTCTACTTAGTAACTTTGTCATACTTGGAGAGTGTTTCTCATTTTGAGATGAGTAAAAGACGGACACCCTATGACGAGCTGCAAGTGTTTCTCATTTTATTTAAAACATCTCATGGTTTCTTTTTTATCACGAACAACATCCAACACCATCTATCATCGTCACAGGTAGCCGTAATAGTCCCTCCCAAAACCCTCCTCCTATCTCTCTCTCTCCCAAAACCCTCTCCCCAATAACCCTCTATCTCCCTCCAAATTCTCTCTCACTCACAACTATCCATCTCCCCTAAAACTCTCCTCGCCTTCCTCGTCACATGAGTAGTCTATGCTATCCAAAGATTTCTCTGGCTGTCCTCTTCAACTAACCTTCCCCGTTACGGGGTAATGGGCTTTGGGATGGGGGTCGAAAGTTGAAGTGGGAAGATGTGATGTGACATAAATAAGAGAGAAAAAAATAATATGAGGTGCATTGATATACTAAGTTTGTTCACAAGACAAGATGAATATATATATATTTTTATAAATATGTTAGAATTAGACATATTTATATAAAGATAATTATTTTTTAAAAAAATCCCTCTTATTAACTTTGTGACCGATGCCATCAAATAAATGATGTGGGTTTTTAATCAAGATTTAATTTTTTCATCTTGCCACTATGTCCAGTGCAAGTTTCTTTCTTGGGTTAATGGCTCATGCACTTTGCTCATCCACTACATACTGTTGGATGGATGTTTATGATGTTTTTCGCATTGATATGCAGAATATGAATGTTTATTGTATCAATGCATGTTGTTGCATGAATGCAGTCAAGAGGGGCCCCTTATTTTTTTTGCATAAAATTTTTCTTATTAATTTTTTTACATAAAATTTCTCTTTATGATGGACATGTGAAGAATTTTTTTAACTTTATTAATTGTCACGTTGAATACTCATAAATAATTATCTTATTAATTAACCCCCCTCTAAATATTTTTTGCTCCGCCACTGCATGGATGTGCATACAAATGATGTTTTTAGCATGTTCTTTGCTTTTTAGAAGGTTTTTTCCAACTCTATATGTCATTTTACTTGTATAGATAACAGGGAGGTCCAAATTAATATGTGTCATTTAAAATGCATAACAAAAAGAACTCTGTAACAAATGGAGGGTCGGATCCAAAATGATAGTCACAAGTCCGTACCCGAATAGTCTTGCATAACCTGAAAACTGTTGTTTGGTTCCGGATCTTTAGCAGATCCTATCCGAATCCGTTTGGTTTGAACATGAATTCTTACGAACGAAGTACGTTTCTCAACTACACAAAATAAGAGGTTTACATAATATTATGAAATTTTAAGATGGACATTTCCTGTGAATAGGTGAAATATATAAGCCTGTGAAATATATCAAATATTTTCTACTGTTTTCTTTTTTATTCATAGAAAGATGGAAAGAAATATATCTTTTTATCAAATATTAGATAAAATTGGTGATTTATATAATATAGGATAAATTAATTAGAAGTTTTTTACTGTAACATAGAGATTTTTACTGTAACATGACTTAATATATAATGTAACAAGTGATAACACTTATTGTAATGAGTTACAACTCTGTTAGGGACTAATAAATAAGTCAAAATTTTGATAGGGACTTCTAATTAATTTATCGAAAATTAATTAGAAATCTCTATCAAATATTTAATTTATTTTTTAAATCTTTAATAAAATTATAATTTATTACAATAAATATTACTATTGTTAAATAATATTTTAAATTCTGTTACAATAAAAAAAATTTCAGTAAAAAATCATTAATTAATTTATCCTATAACATAATATCGGGTGACCGATTCCAAAAATTACAAGTACGAACCCAAGATATGACCACATCCACGGTATCTTTTTGTTTCTTCCCTCTCAATCAAAACACAAAGCAGGGGAAGCCATGCTCCGCCGCAAACCCAGCAAGATCGAGGTGAAGGTGGAGGACCGCGAGGAGCTCGAGGAGGCTCTCCGCTCCCGCCACCAGCGCGCCACCACCGCCACAATCACCGGCAACCCCTCTACCGCTGCCACTGCCTCTTCCTCCGCCACTTCCCTCCTCCAATCCCTCCTCCTCAAGAAGCCCGCCCTCGACCCCGCCGAGAAGGCCCACCTCCTCGGCATCCCCCAGAACCCTTGAGAACCGCCAAAGCCCCAGCCGTTGTCCCACAACGGAACGCCGACCCAGATCTTAACCCTAACCCTAGATCGCTAACCGTGGCCTAAGCTTGGATCTTTGCTGCCGTGGTGGCGGTGGGCACCCGGCCGCCTCTTGTCGGTGTCCCATCCAACTAGACCCACCGCCATCGTAGCCGATAGCTCAACCCTTTCGATCTCGTGGCCCATGGAGGTGGAGGTGAAGCTGCGTCTCCCCGACGGCGCCGCGCACCAGCGGCTCTCCGATGTGCTCGCGCCGTGGCACCTGCGCACGCATCTCCAGGAGAATCTTTTTTTCGATGGCGCGGCCGGGGAGCTCTCCGCCCAGCGCGCCGTCCTCCGGCTCCGCTTCTACGATGGCGACGCCCGCTGCGTGCTCTCCCTCAAGGCCAAGGCCCAGCTGTCCGGCGGCGTCAGCCGGGTGGAGGAGGAGGAGGAGGAGGTGGAGCCGCCGGCTCTTGGGCGAGCCTGCGTCGCCGACCCCAACAAGCTCCTCACGAGTCTGCCAGCTTCTCGGATCATGGAGAAGGTGAAAATGGTGTTCTTTTCTAATGGCGATGCAGGGGAGAGAAGGGACGAGCTCGTGTGCTTGGGGGGCTTTAGGAATGTGAGGGGTGTGTACAAGTGGGAGGAGGAAGGGCTGACGCTGGAGCTGGACGAGACCCATTATGATTTTGGGACGAGCTACGAGCTGGAGTGCGAGACGGCGGAGCCGGAGAAGGCGAAGGAGGTGCTCGAGGCATTGCTCAAGAAGCATGGCGTGCCATACTCGTACTCACAGTCGTCCAAATTCGCCACCTTCCGCGCCGGGAAGCTACTTCCATGAGGACGACGGGAGAATAAAATCGGTTCCATGAGCCGTTGTTTTCTTTGGAACTCGTCCTCTGAGGAAAGGAATAACAGAGTGGTTCGAGGGAAGAATTCGTGATGCTCATTATTTGATAATTGCGTTCTTCCTGACATTCCCATTGTTCGTGCACTCTCTGAATTTTCCTAGACTGTCATTGTTGCCACATTTATAAGTATGAGTATGCATGGGAAAATATAAGTTGAGCGAATGAATGTTCATCCAATTCCCTTTCAATCTCGCTTGTGGTTAGATCTGAAACAATTGATTTAAATTTCCCCTGAAACCCATTAATTGCTTGCTTTGCGGAGGAAAAAAAAAATTTATGTTCCTTGATTGATTCATCAATAAGGTATGCTAAAATAGCCTTTACAGTCAATTCTTTTTGGTGGCAATGCCTGCACAAAACTCGTTTCTATATAGCATCTTCTTGACCGTTATTCTGCTATTTGATCTTTCTGAAAACGGGCTGCTTTGTCCTAAGTTCTCTATTATGTGCACTTAGCCATTTTGTTTGAGAAAGGGGTATTATGTCAACTCGACGCACTATTTTTTTGTACAAAGGACAAAAATCTAACTTAATTTATACCCCCTCTGTTTTTTGTACAAGCCTGTTTAGAGAGCTCTGTTTCTTTCATGGGGTCGTAGGTAGATGTTGTGGTGGTTTTCGCACTGAGTTTTGACAAAAGAGGTCTCCGAGATGACTGTTGTCCTTGGGTTTTCTTAGCTTTGACATAACCTGCACTTTACTCCATTCTGTGGTGCTCTGCATGTGCTTGCGTCGAGCCTTTTCATGTATTTTGCCTTCACAGCGCTTTTATTCCTTCCATTGTTCCCTGTCACCTTATTTTACACCATGAAGAATCCAAACCGGAGGATGGCGCTCACCTTTTTCTTCTTAAGTACCCACAAGTCCCATTGTTTCTGCGTGTATCATGCTTCAGCTGTATAATGGAGTCTAGTGGAAATTTTCTAAAATCTTGTATTCAGGATCAAAGATTTCCATATAAGTGAAAAAATGTGGTGGAGGAGGTAGATGGCAGACCACATACATGATGATGAGTGGAAAACCTCAGGAAAGTAGACATTTAGTATAAATGAACATTCAAAAAGACATACTAAAGCTGATGCTTTGAACAATTGGGCAGCCATGAAAAGACATGATTGGGGGAGGACATTCATGTTGTGGAGATATTGTATGCAATAATGGAAAGCTACATGTTTGTATATAGGCATAACATGAAGTTGTGTGGTCTAATTTTCCAATACTCCAAACTGACCATCTGCGTCCGCATGTTCACCCTGTCACATGCACAAGTGTTGTAGTGAGATAATTATAAAAATCTGGTCAATTTTTTGTGCTGACCTTAAAATTACTCGTCAATTTTGTAGCTTCCTTATTAAATTGATGGAGTTACTTCATTTTACTTCACAACAACCATTTCAATTCTGGAAATATTTATTTTCTTCTTCATACACCTTGTATGTCATGTGTTATATATTGTAAACTGCGAGCTGGATGTGGATACTGATGTGGAAATATTTTCTTCTGTTTGTTTGCAAGCCTGAAGGAAACTTGAGATGAAGTTTAGTTTATGTGAGCTCTGAAATTTCATATTTAACTGTATTCTGACGGTTGATCCAAATGTGAGAATGTTATTGCGCAAATCAACTAGCGGTCTATTTCTTGACCCATGACTTAATTTTAAGGTTCTTTGACCCAATTTTTTTAACATCCGATCCATTTGCAATAGATCTTTATTTTTAGATCCAAAAAGGGCCTCCACCGTCAATTAACTGACGGTGGGTGAACTGAAATTACCTAAATGTCCTTCAAGGCTTCAAATGGACATGTAAAAGAACTCTGCAGTTCAAACCGGAATTACCAAGTGTCTCAGCCTCCTCTTCTATGGGAGCAGAGGTTTTCTGCGACATAAATTCAGGTGCCCTCAATAATTCGCCCTCCCGGTGTCTCAGCTTCCTCTCTCTTTTTTTTTCTTTTTTTTTCTTATGATTAATTATTATTTGACTACAGTGGGACAAGAAGACTGGAAAATGTAAATGAGAAAAGCTTACTGCACTTGAGGAAGTATAGTAAGTGCAATCCACGTAGGATTGCAGTCCATGTGGCATCTTGTTGGGTGTTACGTGATTTTTTTTCTTTTTTTAATTTAATCTTTCTATTTTGGAGTCCAACCCCTCTATTTTGGAACTCAATTTTTTTATTTTGGAGTCCAACTTATCTTCTGTTTTAGAGTCTAATTATTTTTTAGGCTCCAAAATGAAAAGTTAAACTCTAAAATAAAAAAGTTGGGCTCTAAAATAGAGGGGTGGGTTCTAAAATAGAAAAGTTAAATTTCAAAAAAATAAAAAATCATGTGGTGCTTAACAAGACGTCACATAAGTTAGAATCTTACGTGGATTGTACTTACTGCATTTCCTTAAGTGCAGTAAGTCTTTCTCAATGTAAATTCATTAGGGGTGACTTCATCATCTCTGGTCTGAGAAAAGACATCCAGATTTTTCATTCCTTCGGAAGATTGGGAATAACCACTTATCAAGGTAGTCCAAGGAACCACATCCCTCTCCTTCATCCCTCCTAAAAGCTTCTCAGCGTCTTCCATGGACCCACATTTAGCATAAACATCAACAAGTGCATTATTCACATTTAAGACTTGTGAATTATTACCAGATTTAATAAGTAACCCATGAAGTTGCCTGGAAAGGTGCAATGATTTCAGAGCAGCAGAAGCATTCACGACACTAGTATATATGTAAAAATATCAAGCCCCACGTCTTTCATATTCATCTGAACGAAGAGATTCTCTTTGCCATCACCACCTATAGAATAACCTGCAATCATTGCATTCTGTAGCATTTTCAGACTATAGTTAGCAAAGTTCTCATTAAATACACATCTTGCTTCCTTCATAAACCGTCCTTAATTAAGGATGGTTGCTTCTAACAGCAGCTCTATGTTTAACATGTTTAAATGGCAGTCCTTGCCGCATAAACAGACACAAAATATAAGACTTTCTCTACTTCACTAAAATCTATTCAGAAAAAATTGCACTGCCACTGATGTTGCTGTGTGAAAGGTTACACTATCCCTTGTTAGAAGTAATAAACATACAATTAAGTAGAGGGCAAAATCAACATCCAAGGTGTGAAATCACATAATAACCCATGAGAACAGAAAAGTTGGCATCTTTCTTACCAACTACACTTTCTCTACTTCACTAAAATCCAAAACTTCATAAACCATAGTTTAAAGAAGACATATGTCTACCAAACATAAATCTAAGAACATAGTTTTTTCACACACTATCAAAGTTTAGAAAGGAATAAATTACATCAACCTAAACACACATTCATTGATGCAGATGACTCGCCATCACTCTCATCCTCATTGTCGGTCTCTTTCAAGAAGCAGAAAAGTTTTGGCAAAGACTGTGCAACCATTCTTGTTTTCTTGAGAAGAGATCTATAACGCCTCAATTCTTTCTCCAATAATACAACCTCATTCTTTAAATTCTTGATTTGTTCATCTTTTTGACAACAACTTGGAGCAGTCTGAATGAGATTATGTACTTCAACACACCACATGAAGAAATCACAATGCCTCTCCTATTGATCGGCACACAAAATATGGATGTTAATATATAAATGAAATCAGTTATAACATTGTATATTTAAAAATGATAAAACAATTTGCATCACCTTGCATTTATAAAACTTTCTCCCTAGATTTCTATCAGTTTGACTAGTCTTTACCATACAATAACCATGTCTAAAAGTACATCGCATCATTGGGATGGGAGATTGGCTTGTCATAGCTGTATTACATTTAAATTAAAAAACACAAGATTAGAGCATAATTTTCTAAAAATAATAGATAACATTTAAATTAGATTGAAAAGAATAAGAAAAGTTGCATACTATCCTACTCAACAATTGGATTACAGAATGATTTTCGATTATGTCCTTTCCCTTTACATCTAAAGCATGTATATGTCATTTTTTCTCCTTCTAATACTTGTTGAGATGGAATCCTCTTCTTTTTGGGTCGACCCGATTTTCTCTTTGTTACAAGAGGTTTGATTTCAATGTCATCAACAATTATGTCAGGTTTATCCACATCTAAGATTGGGTGGATAGTCTCTTTATAACAATTAAAATAACACTCGGTAGTGAAATACATAGAACAATACTCCTCCACATTACCTCCTATTTTATGTACCACTGCACAAACATGCTTACATGGTAATCGTGAGACTTGTCATTCCCTACAAGTGCATGTACCCTCATGTAGATTAACCACATAAGAAGGCCTACTAACAACTTCAAAGACGACGCCATTTGAACAAGTGACATGAATACCACGAGATAAGTCCATTAAATTCTTCACATATGCATCAATTTTTTGGCACAATCGTGTTTCCCAATCAACACACTTATTCCTCCTTTTATATGACAATTCCATAATTTGAATACGAATACGATCCACCATAGCTAAAATAGGTAGATGTCTTACTTCAAGAATCTAAACATTAACGATTCAGTAGTATTTGAATACATCTCACCATATCTTTCACCTTCAAAAAATGTGTTTGACCAATAATTCAGATTTGACTCTCTAGCCCATATTTCAGCTTGTACATTTAATTCACGCATTTCTCGCATGGCTTTCTCAAAGTCCACAACTCTTAAGACATATGTTGCTTGGCTAAGAAACTGGAGAAGTGTATCATTTGTTGCTTGTAAGCATTTTCCTCTTAAATACTTTGCAAAATTATCTTGCAAATGCCACAAGCAAAAAGTATTGTAGGATGTAGGGAAAACACGTGGAATGACTTGAAGTAGACATCTACACCTATTAGAGACAAATGTTAATTTGCGTTATGGAGAAACAACTTTTTTAAATAAATCAAAAACCGTTCACAATTTTCCTCATTCTCTGCATCACAAGTAGCATATGCAAGAGGAAAAAGTTCATTCTCTCCATTAAGTGTAGTAGCAGTAAGAAGTTTACCTTGATACTTATCCTTCAAGAATGTACCATCCAAAAAAAAAGTGGCCTACATCCCTGATGAAAGCCCACCATATATGCATAAAAACATACAAAAAATCTTCTGAAACGGCCTTCGCTAGTGACTTCAAGCTCCACTACACTACCTGGGTTAGATAAGTCAACTGTATTATTATACCAAAGTAATTGATCAAATGAACATTGCTCATCACCATGAAGGCTCTTATACGCAACATCCTTTCCAAGCCATGTTTGATGATAAGGCACATCAACACCATACTCCCTAAAGATATCCTTCTTAATATGTACAGGTCTATATAATGGTGTATTCTTAAGTTTCTTCATTACGATAGAGCTAACCCATTTCTTGGTTGCTCTAGGATGTCTTTGGGTGCTCAACCCCCTCCACATGTGTGAACATTGTTCAATGATTTGATCTTAAATTGAGGTCCACACCCAATTCTAATTGCATGTAAACTCCATTGACAAGTAGTAACTTTACACGCAACAGTAACTCGTGCTTGCTCATTCCTAATGAAATGGTAATCAAATGCTATTGAAATAGCATACCTATTGAGGTCCATACGGAGTTGCTAAACATTGCTAAATGTTTGGTTAGAAGAATGGATCAAATCATGTTATAAATCACTTCTTAATCTCATCTCTTCACTTGAATTCCCAAAACGAGTATGTATCACATTATCAGAGACAGAAGATTGCTCATAAAAATCTAGAAGAATTATATCAAAATAAATATTTTTATAAAATGTTATTCACCTGACTTCTTCTGAGACTTCAATTTGAACTTGTACATTCATCACTTTACATCCAAGTATAAGATGCATATCAAACATCTGATTAATGTCTGTCCCATTCAACATCCTCATCATGGAATGACAATTTTATGGGATCATGCATTTGAGTTCCACTTGTTCCCTTATAAGTGACCATCTATTGCAAACTTCATCAACTAATTCACTAAAATCCATGCCATGATGCATATGAATTACATATGCTTCATTCTTGTAGGTGAAAATTCCCGGAATATAATCCATATCTACTTATTAACATTAAAAAGATCAATTAGAGCATGCACCAAAATCTATGCCACTGTGTTGGTGGGGTGAGGGGAAGAAGGTACATGCACTTTGAAACAACCAAACCTTCGAAAAGAGGATTGGAGCCTCATGCTGGCGTCGGATCAGGAATCAGGACTGGAACCCCCTGCTTCGGAGAGGACTGGAGCCTCCTGCGTCACATCAGCTAGGAAGGAAAAAACCTCTACGCTGGCGATTCCAGTCCGTACCCCTTCAGCACCTCCAGATCTCGGAACTCAACCAGCAAGATCAGAGCTGGTAACTGGAAAAAGGAAGAAGACGAGGTCATTGTGCAATCATATACACGACGGGAGACGAGGCGGAGGGGGGGCGTAGCTCACGGGATCTGAAGGAAAACTAGAGTTGGGTGTCGTGCCGGCCAAGAAGGGCTTCAACGTCGCCTCCTTCCCACGTCGCGCCGGCTAGGAAGATGCCCTTCGTCGTCACTTCCTTTGCCTGCCCGCGGCCTCAAAAAGGGTTTCGCCCGTTGCCGAAGGAAGAAGCCCCCTTTTCGCCCCTACTATCCTCCTCAAACAGAGCTGTTACGGAATGACCTATAAATAATAGAAGTAGCATAATTGGACCTAACTTAAGTTTTCTGGTCCCTAAAAATAATTGAACCGTCAACAAATGGACTTAAATTGACAAACCCAATGTTATTTGAAGTACTTTCTGATGTGAAGCAATCTGCATCGGGGGAGACATTATCTCTCTTTCTTAATATGGTGAGGTAAAATAAGAGGTAGAACTCGTACAGACATGAGAAGCAACTACAGAAGTCTTCCGATATTAAAATAATTGGGTCTTTGATGTTAAGATGTGTCAAGAATTTTGATGCTTCACTCGGTATGGATTTTACATGAGAAATTTGGAGATGGAACGTTTTGAATAGCTCAATGGCCAAAAATCATGCCGCTGCTTTGAAACTTTCTCTTAATGGCAAGAGGCACTATGAGCATCCTAACAAGTGAGCATCAATGTCGGCCAGATCCTTATATCTTGAAGAGCAATGCTTGTTACCCATCTAGTAAAAAATAAATCCACCCATATATGTCTTCACACTATCCCCATGTAAAAGACGGGTATGGGTAGTAAACATTATTCTATCTAAAATTCTGGTTAAGATAATTTCAATTAATATCCATGTATAAAAGAATAGTATTTCTGCAACTATGTAATATATCTTTGAAATTTTCATCTTATACCCCTAGCACAGCCGTCAACCACAAGGGCCCGAGCACTGACCGCCGGATGACGAACATCAACTACCAATATGTATTTCATTATCTTCAAATATTACATAAGTTAATTATCAAACAACTCTTTTTTTTCAGGTCTTAATATATTTAAGTATTTTTTAAATTTCAGATTTAAAGATTATATGATAAATTAGATTTTAAACATTTTAAATAAGTGTTATCAAACACTATGGAAGTTCATACTAATTGCCTTCAGAAGAACAAATATTTTTAAAAACTTCACAGAACGACGATTTTCCCATAGATCACGAGGCCCAAAATATTAACTCCACCCCTTGAATCCTCTAAGAAACAAAATCTATGGAAACCAATCTAAATGAAAAGACGAGGGCAGCACATCCGATAAAATTCACTTCTAACAAGAACTGCCAGCGAGAGTACCAGTGATGGTGAAGATTATAAAGCTTTACAAGGGGTCTGTGTAGATTGCTAGGAAGCAGATCATCGGCAAGATTATACATACAAAGATGTGCATCCTTCCTGTTAAAAGGCTCACCAAAACATGCATGGCCCTGGTACAAGGCCCAACACTCCTCTTTAAGTTTATATTTCTAGGATAAAGCATTTCTAAGACATCCATCATGGGCTATTACAGATGCCTTGAATCTTGAGACATCCGAGTCAAACAGGAATATGCAAACTCAAGTTTGTAAGTTGCGAATTCAAAACCCATCGTAGAGATGGCTAAGTTCCATGTTCAAACATGCACCACAGAAATGGCTCGGATCTGAACTGCCCCTCCTTACTTTCCATGCCACAAAGCAAGATTCCAAGCATGGCCTGTATCAAAACAAAATCTAGGCACTACTCTGGTCAACAGGCTCCTCTTCCCTTGATGGATTGGAGACAACTAGTCAGTGCATCATCTCAGATCTACCAGTTACGGATCAAAAAGGCAAAGGCTGGAGGCAGGATAGGAAGTGCTAATCCGAATGGAATAGCAACTTTGGTGCCAGTTGCCACACAAAAAACCATCATATCCAACGCATTCTTCAAACAACATGTAGCATGCTGCAAAACGTTGAAGTAAACAGCCAACACGATCATTTTGAATATCAGCAGACCATGACATATT
Source organism: Colocasia esculenta (assembly GCA_014218235.1). Taxonomy (NCBI): domain Eukaryota; kingdom Viridiplantae; phylum Streptophyta; class Magnoliopsida; order Alismatales; family Araceae; genus Colocasia; species Colocasia esculenta. The sequence continues at coordinate 160,740,943 of CM024755.1, read as the reverse complement.
AGAAATGGATCTCGATTATCTTCCAGTCTTTGGTTAGGTTCAGAAGTTACCTATGGTTGCCCACTTTGTGATTGCTGTACTCCATCTGACGTCCCAGAACTATGTGCTCGAATTATGTAGACCTAGCCAGATCAACACAGCATGAGTTGGCATGCACAAACATACAGAATATGCACTATCTTGGATGGAAAATATATCTAAACCAACCGATCTGGTATAAGACAGAAAAACAGGCCATAGAAGCTCTGATAATTGTGTCAAATCAGCCTATTAGTCCCCGACACTGGTACAAGAATGGATAAGAACTGGAGAAGTGAACTAATTCTTCATGAAGAGCTGCTACTGTAACCCACTTTTTGCCACCCAGTCTGCTACACTCTTTTCAAATCAGACGGCAGAAAAATGCAAACTTAAGTTCAGTGCTGCTATGCTTGGGAGCACCAAATACATGTTCAGGACCAACCCTATCCAACTATCTTATCAAGACCGGATGATCTACACTAAGTGGCAAATCAGGTGGAAAAAGTTGTGGCACTGTAACATTGCAAACCTTGTATCAGCACTGGGGTCTATAAGGCTACAAGGATAATCACTACACAGAAAATACGTACCAAAAACCCCAACTATGAGAGGGGAACTGTATCTGTTGGGAAAGAGTTGATTCGCTAACAAGAGAAACAGTTGATTCGCCAACAAGACAATGCTATAGGAACTACAAAAACTGGAGTCTTATGCCCTGTACTTAGTTTTAATTCAAAGACTCCTGCTGATAACAATACAAAACTAGTTCAGTTTTGTACTAAACCAAGAAACTCCATTCAAAGCAATTGGAATGTTTGTATGAAATATCTTTTTTTTTGTTCTTAACCTTAATGCAGGTTAGACAAACACACAAGAGGACCTCCAAATGTCAACTCACTTATGTCAAGTGACGTCTTAACAGTAACATATTATGCTGTTTCTCTCCCCAGCAAATAACTTGTTACAAGGAAAAAGCAGATTGCATAGCTGTCACAAATTGTCAAGGTCATCTTCAGACACGTTCAAACATAAGATCAGAATGAGAATATGAAAAGCTTTTCACCTTCAATCTTGTAGGTTCAAGTAACTGAAAAATCAAAGCATCCTCAGCTACTAGTTGATGAGCAATGGAGAATCCTCTCCATCCTCCACTTAATCCTGTCCTCCTTGCAAGATAAACTGTCTCAAACTCCTTCCCATCTTCATCTTGTAGAACAATAGTACAATCATTTTCTGGCAGGAGCTGACAAAACTCTTTAGGAAGGCCCTGCACAAGAAAGACCAAAACATATTACTCCTGCAAAGCAACAGAACCCACACAAGCAAAAGCCAGACTTGTGAATTGAGTTGTAAATGTGCCCTCAAGTTCAGTCACCAAATGATCATAACTACCAGCCAAAATCCTCCAGTAACGTGGGAGTGCTTCATAGGTTTCACAAAACTGGGGAGACTAGGATCAAGCTCCGACTGAACCTTTTCTGCCATGCTCTTAGATAGCAGCGCCACATCTGAAGCACTACCTCCATCCTGTATGAACTTTTGTTTTTTGCCTCTGAAGAGCAAAGGGTAAGTTCTTCAGATAGATATTAGTCACAAAGACCATAAAAATATAACAGAATGCAAAAGATTTCCCAAGGAAGGATTTGCTAACCTCCTAGGATTGCCTTTTGGATCATTGCAGACCTGTTAAATTACTAATCATCAAAAGACTTTCTAATACTCTCGGCAACCACAAAAACACATAAGTAATTTATTAAATGGCAAGTACTAAGCTAAAATAGTTGCAAAGCTATAAAACATGGTAAATTTAAGAGCAAGAAAAAGAAGTGGAAGACTCAAAGTTCTTAAAGGTTATGCTGTCCAAGTTGGAGTTGCATAAAGAAGATTGATCATCAGCTACAGCTAGGTATGAGAAGAGACAGTCCTCTTTATAAATGGGTTACAGAAATATTGAAGTCACTGGTCTGCAGAAAAGGTTCTTATCTTATACAAGAACATAATACCTCTCTCCATAGCAGCTCATAACATCATGGGATAGACTTCATTGCAGCAAATCTTATTTTAAGCCAGGCAATGCTTGATTGGTACTTGAAGAAAAATGAACGAGAAAAGTACATAGCAAAACCCCGAGTGGCTCCACTATGATACTCAACAATTAGACAAGTTAAATGAAATGGCAGGTGGCATCAACAGAATAAAATAACAGGATGAAAATATGTATTCAAGATAGGGATCCAGCAACATCCATGAAAACTAGAAAACTTTAACAAGCATGATGCAGCTTAAATTTAAACAGAATATTTTGAAATGGCAGTCTAAATTTTGCCAAGGTAAATGACAGAAGAAATCTACATCCAGTTATCCACAAAAAAGCTTTTTTATGATTGACAAAGTTATGGAACAGGATAGAGAAGAGGATAGTTCTGAAGTAAATCTACATCTGATGCCGTTCAGGCATGCTCGGGCCAGGCTGTTCAGTTGAAGTCTGACCGGACGAGGGGGCCATCCAACGGACAGCGGCTTATCGAGGCCAACTCTCTCCGGTTGGCCAGCGGGGACCGGCTGGACGCCCAATCTAGCTCGCGCCCGAGTTGGGACCCGCTAACTTACCCGATAGCCGAACTCCAACGCATTTCGGTCAGGCGGGATGATCCTGACCAACTTCGCCCCTTGGTCTGCACAGCCCCGGCGCTGGTCCGTCGGTTGGGAGGCCAGCCTCCTCCATGCACCACCCTCTGGCGACGACGGTCACTGCTCCGGCTGGGCCGTCTCTTGGTACTCCGGCGTTGGACTCCTCCGTGCAGTCCATGGAGCTGCCTCGCAACAGAACTCCAGACAGCAACCTCCAGAGGCCCTCTATGGCGGAGCCAGTGGCCGATGCTGCTGCCCTGGGCTCCTCCCGCTCTCTGCAGAGGCCTCATCATCCTCCGGCAACTCAAACCTATGTCAAGTGCTTGGCTCGTCAGCGGAGCCCAGTTGCGGAAGCGGCTGAGACGTCACGAGAACCACATGGCCTCAGCGCCAGTTCCTTCATCAGAGAACCTGGCAGCCAACTCAGAGGTTCTGGAGGGCCACCCAATGGAGGATGAGCATGGAGCCAAGAGCAGTGGTTCTGGTGATTGTGAGGGAGATGTTGGAGACAGTGGGTGCCGCAGTGGGGAGGAGGAGGAGCTTCCTCCCTTCTTCTTGTCCGATGACCTTTTCCGGGAGGACCCTAATCTTTGCCCAACTGTCCCTATGACGGTTGGGGTTACAGGGTTCAAGGAGGAGGCGGCTGTCCCTCTGCCCTGCCCCACCTCCGGTATTGAAAGATTTAAGTGCGACTTTGGAGCTGGTGGAAGAAGCCTTTCAAGGGGAGAACAGTGCTTCAGGTGATGGATATCTTGCCCAATGTCGAAATTTTGATGGAGACACAGACAAGTGAAACTGCTAGGCTGATTGGAGTCTCCGGCATAGACAAAAGATTGAAGTCCACCCTACTTTTGATCAAGCGTAGATGGATGGCGGACTTTGCTAGAAAGGCAAAATCAGACGCGGCTGTCAAGAAAGGATTTTCAAAGCAGTTTGAAGTATAGATGGCTCGCGTTACCAAGCGATGTCTCGTAGGGCTGTAGGTTTTTCCTTTTGTGTGATGTATTTTTTTTTTTTTTGGAAGATGTATGACGGGGGGTGGGACTTTTAGTCGAGGTGTGGTTCTGTTTTGGGGCTCTTGGGTGTGTTAAGGTGGGATTGTGAGTGTTGCTCAGATTTTCCTTCCTTTGATCCTGTGGCAGACTTTGTTTTGCCATCCGTTGTTCTGGGGAAGTTTTTGGTAGCACTCCCCTCTTCATGTATATTCTTTTTCTCTATAATACCAGTGGTACTATCCACATTCCCCCCCCCAAAAAAAAAAACTGCATGAAGATAGAAAAGATGTATGGAAAGTAGGATGGCAATATGAAGAGAGAGAGAGAGAGAGAGGTGCATCCAAAAGTAGTTCAAGAGATATTAAGCAACAAATAATAATAATAAATGCAAATAAGCAAAGAATTACAGACAGCACATTTAGGCATTGGAATAAGTTCTAGTAACCATCCTAATCTAGGTTGCAACTAATGACAGTTCTACTTCAGAAAACATGGAATTTTCTTAGCACAAAGCTCAATTTCACCAAAAACAAAATGTTCTTATTTTATACATATTACCACACATATTAAAGTTCTAAAGAAAAGAGTACCCAAGTACAAATAAAACATCATGCTTAGGACATGACAAAATTAATCAGGTAATATGGACCAGACAGTTCAGATATCCTCTGATTTTGCAGATACTTTTAGCTCAGCGGTTTCTTATATTAAGTTCTGAAAGAGAAAATAAAATCTTTGTTAATTTGTGCTACTTTCACAAGTGAGAAGAACAAGAGGTACATTGTTGGAGCCTGAAATCAGTTGCTCTTCAGTCTGAACTGAACTCATCAACTCAGGTTGCTCTGCTTGCCCAATGGTCTTTGGCTTCACCCCCTTGGTCTGTGGCAACATGACAAAAATATATTGCAATACCTTTAAAAGAAAATACTTCTTCCATGATGCAACTAACCTAAGAATAAAATAATAAATAATTATAAAATCAGCTAGATAAGAGTGAATCACAGCCAATGACAAGAAAATATAGCTGGAGAGGTAGGAGAGGATGGCCACCATAATCTTCTTGTTCTTCACCTTCCTGCGGTGTTTCTGTTCACATGACTTCATTTCTGCTACAACTCCCACCATCCCATCCTTTCTGTCGGAATTGTGAGACTGCCTCAAATGTTTACACTGAAAAGAATCAAATCATCTGCATTAATATCCTTTAAAACATAATAATTTAACAAATCTTCAGCAGGTAAAGAAAATCAGCATAGAACATTCAAAACGTGCAATATGTTGGTCCCAACATTTACCCAAAGCATAAAGAAGGTACAAGTGTATCCTGCCATCCCTGAATGGAATTATTCATTATGACTAACAAACTAATGGAAGAAAACAAAATCAAGGAGGATAAAAAGAGCAGAATTACCTTAAAAAAGTAAGACACCATGCAAATAGATAGCCAACATGGAGAAACCATGCAGAGGTGGAAATACAACTAAAAGATATCCTTTTCAGTAAAAAAACATGGCTCAAAGGTCACTTAAGAGACATTATGAATTAAAAAGTAATAGCCAATGTGAACTCACATTTTATTACTAAATTTAGCATTACAAACAAAGAAATAAAAAGATTCAGTGCTCCACTACAATGAACATGGAATTCCTTATGCCAGGTTCTCATCTCATGTGCACTCTGCAGTGTTGGATGTCTCAATCTCAAGCCAAAGTTTCAAAATATTGCAGCAGGAAAGTGGAAAACTTGATATATCAAGTTCCACTAACATGGTATGAGCACTTCCCACATAAGCCATCCTCTGATTTTCATTTTACATAGTCTATAATCAGCAATCTTAAAATATGGTCTTTAAAAAGAACAAGACAAATGTAACCACTCCCCACCCCCCCCAAAAAAACAAAAACAAAAACAAGAAAGAGAAGTTTCATACATTGCTGGAGTTTGTCCGAAGGTCTTGAAGACAAACTGAACTTCCTAAGTTGAGAGGCTCCCTACTTGGTGAACAGTCTTTCGTTTACCTGTATAGATAGATAGCACATCAATCTTTTTGTCAATTTGACTTCAAAATGGGAATTCTCACGTTGCAAGAAACCCAAGAATATAAGTCATAAAATAGGTTAGATAACAACTTTCATGACAAAAGTTGGGTGCAAGGTTCAAAAACTCGGCCAGATCGGAATCGGATTGGCCGGTCAGATCGGGACGATCCGGTTCAAATGGCTAGTTTGAAAACTAGCCGTTTCTAGCCATTGGGAACCGAGTCTAGGCCGATTCTAGGCCGATTTGAGGTCTTATTACCTGAACATTATTTAAGTAAATGTTAGTATTTGTAGTTTCATTTACTAAAGATATTACATGTAAATAAGGAAGTACCCCCACATTTGAATCCAATAAAAATATCAAAAAAATCATATCTCTTATCAATAAAAAGTCAACTCTCCTATCCAAGAAGAAAATCGAGATTTTGGTGATTCTATCAAAATAGTCTCTTTCTAATCCCTCATAATTTGGCCTATCTAAAAATTTCATAATTAAATAAACTCAATAGAACACTAAAAAATTAAAAGTTCGGTGAAAAAAATCAAATGTGCATGTGACTTCTCCAAGGGAGTCACTCCCCTACTAACCAGGACTTAGTTGTTGTTAGTAGGAGAGTGGCTCCCTTGGAGAAGTCACATGCATGTATGATTTTTTTCACCAGATTTTTTATTTTTACTGTTCTATTAGGTTTATTTGAATTATGAAATTTTTAGATAAGTCAAATTTTGAGGGTTTAGAAAGACGTTATTTTGATAGAATCATCAAAATCACGATTTTCTTCTTAGATGGAAGAGTTGACTTTTTATTGGTAAGAGATATGATTTTTTTTATTGGATCCAAATAGGGGGGTACTTCCTTATTTACATGTAATATCTTAAGTAAATAAAACTACAAATACTAACATTTACTTAAATGATGTTCAGGTAAATAGGGTATTGTACGCGAATATATGATTGTATGATTCATATACTTATTAATTATGTTTATACTTTATACATGACTATCATTGTGTCATACATTTTATTTTCACATATTTCAGTTAATAAATGCAAATCTTATGCTTTTCTATTTTTTCTGTTTTTTTTACTATTTTTATTGGGGGTCGATCCGGCCACCCCTGCCCCATTTGGGATCGGCCAGAATCGGCCGAGCTGGGATCGGGATCGGCCGATCCAATCGATTTGGGGCCAGCCGATCGGGACCGATCTCCGGGTTCTTGAACCTTGGTTGGGTGAACCATGGACGGATTCAGAGGGGCTGTTATTGAAGAATTGCTGAATGAGTGGATGAGATTTGGTGCCTCAATCTTCTTTTTCTTATCCTCCAGCATCTGGTTCTGTAACTGCTCACTTGTGTCCATCATGTCTGTAATGACCCTCTCCTCTGTACATTCCTTTCTATGCGAATTGCAAGACTCTTCAATATATTTAAGCTATGAGGAGAATCAGAAAAGAGAAATAGAAATTTTAGACCTTCTATGAGAGGATCAGCTGGAATATGTAAAAATAAGTACAGATAAAACAAGTGAGCAATGCAAAGGAACTTTGGCACCATTTAAATTCAACAAAAGCAAGATACAAAAGGAAATAAGATTAAAAGAAAAAGCCCAATGACAGAGCATCAATGCTCAAAACAGTGGCATTGAAAACAAACAGATGCAAGAAAATCATAGACAAGAAAACATAACAACAAAGGAACTTGAGACAAAAGTTTAAGAGAAAGATCACATATCCATTCATTCAGCAATCAGATACTAGCCAGGAAAAGCTAGGATGCCAATAACCTAGATTGTGGATCATCCCATATTCAAAGTTTAGCTGCAAGAATTGTATTCCAAACTGCATGCTGGTAAGTCAGTTTACAAATACTGTCTCCACTTAAGTAACTAAAAAGGAAAAAAGAATTCTGCTCCACTCTCAGAGAAAGCCATAAGACAAAAGAGAGAATTACCTCTAAGTCAACATGTTTAGATTTTTGGTGCATCATCTCCTTATTCTCAAATGCAGATGTCGCTTTTCCCATTAAGTATTGGAGAACTGCACGCAATGGCTTCAATTTTAGAGTTTCCAGGAGAGAGAGGTCACCGAAAGTAAAGTAGTCTCTTTCCACTTCTGGCACTAGCAGAGGGTCCAGGATGATTAACCCACTTAAGCGTCCAACACTATGTTCTGCTTCAAATTTATATGCTGGAATTTGGTGGGAAAATTTGTAGAGTTCATCTCTTGGGACTATGAATTTGCTTTTTCCCCTCCTAAAGAGGCATTTAAAACCCTCTACCCTGACAAGGTTTATTACTTCAGTGCCCTTTTCAGAGGTATCCTCTCTGACAATCTCCACAATCTCATACTGTAGCTTCCTCCAGCGGCCATTCAGGTTCCAGTTTCCTTCGAGATCCAAGTTCCTGTAAACACCCCAAATATCACCTTTTCGAGGGTATATTTTGTAGATATATGAACCGTACTCACAAGGCTTAGGCTCAAATTCACACAAGACTGGGTGAGAGAAAATGATATTAAAGTCAGTATAAAATATCTCATCCATTACAAACTCCCCACATGCTATGGGAAATCCAGTATCACTCCCTTTCATTTCATCTTTGGTATTATGATAGGGATTCAGGAAAGTAATCTTCATCCTTGACTCAGGATTTGGCTTATAGAAATACTGTATGAGAACATATTTCTGTGGCATTCTTGTCAAATCATCATATACAGCCCACACCTTCCCATGCCCAAACTCAACTTGTTGCCAACTGATCTTCAAGTCAAGGAAACCCAATGTTAAATAGGTTTCATCATTTTCATGCTCCAAACTACCTTTAATACCTTCAATGTGTAATGGGAGTGAGGCAGAATCCAATTCAAAGCAACTGTTATGCGTCCCTTCCCCCGTAACATGCAAAAAGGGTATCTGATGTGAGAACCTTTCCAGATCTGTTGGTGGAATAAACAAACACAAGTCATCCTTGTCATCTATACACCTGTGAAATAGGTTGCAACAGGATCCTTCAACCTTTGATAAGTGCCCAACTAGGGTACCAGTATGTGCATCAAAGTCCTCAAGGACTTTAACGATTTGATACCTTTGAATAGTGGGACTACCCACATGGAAAGGAGTACTATTGGATCCTGTTGTGATAGCCCAAATCTCACCTTTTCTTGGGTGAATTTCATATAACCCCCAATCTTCTTCTCTGCAGCCTAGGAGCTTGTGAGAAAATGCGGTAGAGTCACAACGAGATGCCCAAGAGGAGGCAAGCGAACAAGGAACAAAGATTCCACATGCTCTTAATGCCCCAGATTCCTTGTACCACTGCTTAATGTCAGTGTCATAGAATCTCAAGAATCGTACTTTTGCTGAATAACAGGGACCATTCTCCAAAACTTTTGCATAATGACGAGGCATAGCATGCTCATCATACATAACCCAGATTTCATCCTTTTTGACACATAAAGATGACTTGTAGATATCAAAATCAGAAGATATGGTACTTCTGTCACCATTTGAACCTCTTTTAACCGTTCCAAACTGGAAAGCACCAGATCTTGGCTTGATATTTGGATTGATCCCCTATATGCAAATAGAAGCTCATGAGAACAAAGGTGAAAAAGTAAGCATATGAATCACCAAAAGAAATTTTATTTTGTTTTATCACCTCTCCATTGCCATTCTTCTTAGTGACAGCATTCTTGACATCATGGATACCTTTTTCCCAAATGTATATATTAGCTGCCTTCCCCTTTGCCTCATCAGGTGGCAATTTCTTGACAACCTTCGTTTTTTGTTTGTTCACATCTCTATGTTCCTTTGATATGCTCTTCACATTCATCTACACAGTGTCCAATCATCATAAAAAAAGAGAGGAGCCCAATCATCAGAACAGAAAGATACAAACAAATTAAGTTTCATGATAGATATACTTACCCACCCACTTGCATCTTCTTCCACATCATGTTTCTTCTCCATCTGGTTCGCCACAGTATACATCTCTTCATCTGCAGATCTCTACAAGAAAATTTGATGATAACAATATTAGATAACCAGTGGACAATGGAAATTAAGTGGCGGCATATACTTTGCATAGAAAAAAGCAAGTGTGTGGTACGATCAAACTTATCACCACAACATCAGCCTCTTTTTCCAAGGTTTTTTTATTTCTTGGAGTATCCTTCAAGAAATATGCATGCATCACCATTTCACTCCCAGGAGTGTCTCTTCTTTCGCTCCAAGTTCCTTGTCTCTTCTCTTTCCATTCCCACAGTATCTTAACAATACAAAAGAACCCTCCAAGCATCCATAACAAGAAAATGAATATGTCCCATCTGACATTTCTCTGAAAAATGAATTCCAAAAGAAAACTCATCTTCTTAAGCTTACTTTTTTTAAGATCATATTTAGAAAAATGATGGAGTTAAAAGAATGCCATCTAATTCCTGGGCCTTTATAATGTGTCCTTTTAAAAGAAAAACATATTGCGGGGGTGAGCATGGTATGCCGATCTTGCGAGAATCTCGGTCTCAGAATGACCCCAAGAAAACGAAGCATGCAAAATTGCTTTCCGAGAAGGCCCATGACCCAGCGATTGGCCCTTTCCTCATAAATACTTCCCACATGATGGCCCCCCTAAATAGGCAGACCCTTTCCTTATAAAAGACTCCTGACAGAAACAGGAAACTGGGGAAACCTTCCCACTTCCCAGTCGCCCCCCCCCCCCCCACCCTCTTCCCTGTCCGGAGGAGTCCAGCAGACTTTGCCTCTCATGAAACAACCATCCTCCTGATGGGTAAGTCATTAACCCACCTTTCTTAAATGGGTTTTTAATCTTTTTCTGGTCCATATAGAACTTTAATGATGGGGTTTTAATTCTTATTATGGAGATGTAAATGTAGAGCTTTAACCACTTTTAAGTTGTTCATTATCAGCATCATCATCTGCCATAGCCGATCCCAATCCCGGATTAGAAAGGAGGGTTTGCAGTAGGTCGACAGCCAGCGGTAAAATAATGTCAAATCTTTACAACCGTTTTTAAGTTGCTATGAAGCTTTAAATTAAAATAAAAACATATGTTATTTTACTTCTTATTATAATTTAGACATAAAATCAATATTTCTTGTTATTAAATCAACTATAGTGAGTATTTATGCTTTAATAATTGGTATAAAAAATGATGAGAAACATGTTAGATCAAACAAATAAATAATCATTTATCTTTTAATTATTATCTGAAATTTATTCTGAATTTCTGATATCAATTCTTTAGGTTTTACTTCTGAAATTCATTCTAATTTCTCAATGGAAACTGAAAATTATGGGAATAAGAATAATATTAGATTAAACAATTAAATAATCATTTATGTTTTAATTAGTATCTAAAGTTTACTCTGATTTTCCAACATCAATTTCAGAAAACTTGAAAAATTGAATCTCGTTATGCTATTACTTACGTTGTTTATTTAATTTCCTGTTCATTCCTACTTACTTTATTTCTGCTTAATTTCTGGAAATTTGGATCTTTTTAGCGCCATTAATTTGTTTATATAATTTTCTGTTCATTCCTACTTAATTTATTTCTGTTTAATTTCTAAAATATTCTGAAATTTTCTGAAAATTGGAAAATTGAATCTTTTTCCTGCTTTTAGTTTCTTAATAGTTTCTTGTTCATTCCTACTTACCTATTTCTGCTTGATTTATATTTGTTAATTCTTACTTAAATACTATTCGTTCTTGTTTATTCTGATTATTTAACTTACATTCATGTTTGTTAATGCTTTGGTTTGAAATATCTGATTGTTTATTTATTTAATATTTATTCACATATGATCTTTGTGTATATATACTTTATGCATCCCAATATCCTGAGATCCAATCTCCCGAGATTTTACCAAAATCTCTTCTCTCTGACCACTCCAATATGAAGCCGAGATCCGATATGACAAATATTGGGGGTCAATTCAAAAGAGAGAGGCTTTTCACTCGTCCATCCATCTTTATCTTCCTCCAGAACTATTTGTCTCTCAATGTCTATAAAATAACTGCTTCTACCCCTTTATTTCCCAGCAAACAAAAAAAATTGTCAAACTGTGTGAGAGAGAAAGTGAGCACAAAACAAAGTACACCTATGTCGTCCAGAATGAATTTTATTACACATCCTTGGCCATTCATTTCAATGGCTGGTTTTTCCACATTCTTCCAACCTCAACTCCAACTGGACTTACTCCCTTCTCCTTTAGTCCAATCAGTGATCCAATCTTGCTTCCACTCTTGCCCTTCTCCATTCCTTTGATCCACCCTCCATATTATCCTACCACAAATTCAGCACCATCAACGAAGAAAGAAACCTAATCAAGGATAACATAATAATGATAACCTAAAGGCAGTTGAGGAGATTGCTTTGATGGTGAGATGATCACAAGCAACCCTGCTATGGCCCATTTTCCCTAGGCAATCACCTGATTCATCTGGCTTGAGTAGAGGGGGACCTCAGCATACCTACACCACTTTAGTCTTTAACCTGCCTCCCTCCTTTCATCCCACTCTGTTCTTTGAATCAAATATACCCCTTGCCCGTAACCAGCTGACCCACCTGATGGGTTACTTTTGCCACCACCACCACCCCCCTGAATTGCTTGAGCACCTGCATAATTCCCTCTGTCACACAACCTTAAACCTCTCATCTCCAGCAACCTCACATGGCCCTCTCTCCCAAGTCATTGTCGGGTAACACTGCTCATGCAGTCACGCTTGTTCAATCGGACCACAAGATGTCTTTGACTCACCCTCCCTCAACAAGGTCACAGTGAGCCTCTTAGTTGAATACCAAAACCAATGTTTCTCCTGCTTCCCCTTGGCAACATCAGCAATATCAAGAAACCACAATGACCTCAGTGTGCTCAATCTTCCGCACTAATGACATCTCTTTCTATCTCCTCAACGCTGATGGATCAGTTCAGTAGCATGGCATTAGTGCCACATCCCCCTTTACGTTTGGCAGTCTCAAGGAGTGCTATTGTAGTTTGTCGTAATACTTCACCTGGGTTCATCATAATGAGGGGTTGTTGACACGGGGGGGGGAGGATGATGAGAGATGAGATGTGATGTTGTGGGGATTTCCGCTCTCCTTCTTCTTTCACACTCGGTTTTGCTCATTCGTTTTATTTGGTGTATGTATTCATTTATTTCCACTGTTTTATATTTTGATATTTGTGGGGGCGTGCCAGCCTGTCTAACAGACAGAAAAAGAGTCCGCGCGATGCGGAAGAAGAATTTTGGTGTCCGGGGAAAGGACGGGTATGGTGTCCGTGGAACGGACGGGTATGGTGTCCGAGAAAAGGACGGGTTTGTCCGCGAACGGACGGGTGTGTCCGCGAACGGACGGGTGTGTCCGCGAACGGACGGGTGCGCCGTTTTTTATCTGAACTTCTTGAGTCCCATGTCTATTCTCATCAGGTGATTAGGGTAGCATGTGCTGGACCTCTGTCTCCATCGACCGGAATCGATGTTACATTTACATCGAGTTAGGACACTTGGTATTATTTGATACCGGTCTAAACCCGAATACCATTTCATAGTAAAGGACGAGAAAAATATACATGCTTTTTCTTAGAAAACCTGATTATGACATGTTTTTCCTTTCTTTTGATTGTTTTGAAATGCTTTTGTTTTGGATATTTTATTTTTGAAATGACTGCCTTTTTGGGAGTCCAAAGTTTGATTCCTTTCGAAAAGGGGAGCGGGTATATACCCGTGGACCGATTTGAGGTTTTTCTCTCCTTTTTGCAAAGGTTGATTATGGGTTTACATTTGGGAAAACATGGAGATTATTATTGTGAACGGGTATATGCCCGAAGATTTTGATTCTGAACTTGGGGGTGTTATAACCCAGAACAACACTTCCGTATTAGAAGGGTGATTGTGCACATTTTTATATGAGGTTCTTTTGCAATGCCATTTCTGAGCAGAGTCCGAGTTTGAGGTAGAGTTTCTTTTCTCCTCATTTCGTACTTGTGCGGGTCCAATTTCCGGAGATCATATGGATGTATCTCCACGGAAGTCCTTGTCATATTTGTGATTTTTGTCCGAAGTCCATTTCCACGGGTATATTTCTCGTGGAGGTGCATATGTGCTCCCATTTAGGGTATCTGAGCACGGTTCCTGTCTCACTTCCCTTTTTCTTTGGATGTGTGTATATTATCACAATCCCTCTTTTTATTTTTTTTTGAATATGTGAATATGTCTTGGTAAGTCCCTACTTAGGCAGGGTGTCCTTGTAGAGATATTTTCATATTGGCATATGTTTATATCCATGTATTCTCGGGAGAAACTTTACCCGGAGGGACTTTGCCTTAAAGAGATATATGTGTATAAACACAAATTTGCACTTTGTAATATATTCTCAAACGGTATCTCCACTTGAGCAGAGTATCCGATAAGAAGGAGCCCCCCGTATGAACGGAGTCCTTTTTTTTTAGAAACATATACAAACGGGGCATATTTGTGATTATATAGATATATTCTCGGGCAGAGTCTCTATTTGGGCAGAGATTCCACTAAGAAATACATTTATATAAACATGAAGTTTGTGATTATACGGATATGAATTTAGAGGGAACTTTGTCCGGGCAAGATTCCTCCTAAGAGACATATGCGTATAGGCACAAATTGTGATTTTATGGATATGTTCTTAGGGGAGTCTCCATTTGGGCAGAGTTTCCTCTAAGAAACATATACATAAGAACATAAATTTGTGAATATACGAATATGTTCTCGGACAGAACCTCCGCTTAGGCAGAGTTTCCTCTAAGAAACATATACATATAACACGAGTTTGTATTTACATGGATACGTCCCCTGAGAGAGATTTTTGCCTGGGTGAGATTCTCCTTAGGGAACATATTTGTATAATTACAAATTTGTGATCTTTATATATGTGTTCATGGACGGAACCTCCGCTTGGGCAGAGTTTCGTCTTAAGAAACATATATATAAGAACACAAATTTGCGAATATACGAGTATGTCCTTGGGCAGAACCTCCGCTTGGGCAGAGTCTCCTCAAGAAAACATATACATATAAGCACAAAATCCACCATCCCAGAGACTCGCTCGATGGGCGGGGAGAACATGGGTATTTAAATACCATGTGTCCATAGAGACTCGCTCGATATGGACGGCATTTAAACCCCGGGAATATCACCCCACAGAGACTTGCTCGATGTGGGGGATGGAGATTAAGAAGGAATGCTGATGACGATTACGCCGACCGCTCTCCTTTCCGCGCCTGGCCTATCGGGCTAAAGAAGGGGATTTGTACCTTCACACACCGGACAGGAGGGATTTGAGAATGAGAGAGGGAATGAGCAAATGCTCTTTTTCTATTTTCCTGGGATTTTCCCAACAGGGCTTCGCCGGAGCCAGTCGAAGACCCCCCTTTCCTTTGGAATAGGGGGGCTATTTATAGGGGTTTCGGCCCCTTACATGCGTGGGAGAGGAGAGAGAGAGAGAGCCCCAACCGATGGTGACCTCATGATGAGGTCACCATCGGTTAGGGGAGATTCCCCCTTAACCGATGGTGACCTCATCATGAGGTCACCATCGGTTAGGGGCAACCGATGGTGACCTCATGCTTAGGTCACCATCGGTTAGCCCCTTAACCGATGGTGACCTCATGTTGAGGTCACCATCGGTTAGGGGGAGCCCCCCCTTAACCGATGGTGACCTCATTGTGAGTCACCATCGGTTAGGGGTCCTAACCGATGGAGAGAGAGGGGAGAGGGGGGGATTTTGTCTATAAATACCCCCCCTACACCCTCATTTCCAGGACTTGTTGGAGCCCGGAGGTGCTGCTGAAATCCTGCTTATTTCTTTGGAGTTTCGCCCGACTTCTCGGAGTTCTGCCCGATCGGAGGGTGCCTTTGCAAGCCTCGGAGTTCTTTGTGCTTATTCTTTGTATTCGGTCTATAGACCTGTGCTGCCGGAGGTGCTGCTGGAGTCCGGCTCCGTTTCCTTGGTGCTTCGCCCTGACTTCTCGGAGTTCTGCCCGATCAGAGGGTGCCTTTGCAAGCCTCGGAGTTCTTCCTCGAGCTTGTTCTTTGTACTTGTCCTTCGTACTCGGTCTATAGACCTTGTGCTGCCGGATTTTCCGTGCTTCGTACTTTGGACGGAGACATGTTCTCCTTGTACTTTCATTTTAACCGGGACTCTGGGCACCATTTTAAGGGCCAGAACTCCCCTGCTGAATTTTGGGGAAGGATCCCGCTAATAAGTTTGTAACTTAAATAACCTTGGGGTCATTTTAAATCACAACTTTTTGGCCTCTGAGCAGGCTGCTGATAACGTATTGTAACCAGGCCTGCTGATAACCAACGTTTAATCTTCGTGGCCCAACGGCCCCTTTCATCATGTCCACGACTCGAACCGTCGTTCGTCGTTCGCCAAAATAGGCTTCAACTAGCCAAGTCGCCGGACCATCATCTGATGGATTTTGTAATTTCCGCTGAAATAAACGTGTCACACTTTTGCCGTTCAACAGGGGTGTTAGCAAAAGCTATTTAGACATTGTTTGGAACCGCTTCAGGGTGAGATTTTTACTGTTAAATCTCTGACAATGTCCACAACTCTACATCGTTTCCAAATGCAACAGCTACTCCGTTTTCTGTGCTTGCACAGATTTTAAGAAGGAGACGGTAGAGAGAAGCCTGGCTTTCTCTCTCCACTGCCAAAAAGTGGAAGGAACTCCGCTTTGGGGGATTTGGGTGAAGGCGGTAATAAAAAAAAAATTATTTTGCTCGCCTTTCATGAACTGCCTTGGGCGACAAGGATGTTAAAAAAAAAATTCCATTTCACTGGCCTTTTGCGAATAAGCGCGAACGACGAGTCCTCGTCGCCCGTGCCGCAAAAGGCACGGGCGACGAGGCCCGAAAGCACATCTGTGCAGGTGTCTTGAGAAAAATCGGCTATTATCGATTTTTACTTTTACAACGGCGGTTCCAAGCAGTGCCTTAGTCCCACACTGGCACCTATGGGCAATGCCAATATTATTTATGGGCCTCTCCAAAAATGTCAAGACACCTGACTTAGTGAGAAGGCGTTCAGCCATGCACAAGGCACAGGCCCACCTTATTGGGGCCCAAAAAGGCACCCCAAGGCGGCGCCTAGGCAGGTCAGGCAAGCGCCTTGGCTCATCTGGTCACCTTGGGTTCGTTCGGTCCCAATAAATCCCCCGACCCCACCCGCTTCTTCATCTAGCCTCTGTCACCACCACCAGTGCTACCGCTACACAATTTCCAAGCTACACATATCTTGTGTCGTCCTCTACTGCACCTAGTTCTATGACCCTGAGCTGCACCAATCACTTTGCACCGCAAATTAAAATTTCCTTTCTAGGGATCTAACCCCGCATGTGCAAGGATGGGCATGTGAAAATTCAGGCTCCACACTCCAATAAAGTCCACAACGAGCCTTCAGCCGCACAATTATAAATTTGGGTTCAATATTATATCCAACTTTCTGAAATCAGTACATCTTATTTCCTACTGTTCAATTTTTAATATTGAAGTTTCTGCATTTTGCATGAATACCCAGAACTTCTAAAGAGGTGTCAAAGTCACTTAAGCACTTAGGAGCCCCAAGAAAGCCTTGGGTAGCCTTGGTGCCTCAACAACTATGGCCTCTCCAACTAGCAACTCAAGTTTTGGGTTTAGGTTGGTGGTCATGTTGTACCCTTACTTCATCATATTCATCATGTCTCGAGAAAAAAGGTTATATATTTTATGAAGAACATATTTAAAAGATAAAATATGATATTTGAGCAAACAAACATGTGCCATTTTTTAGACATGATACATTGTCAGATGGTGGAACTGAAAATAAAGGAGTTTCTTTTATTCACCCATCCATCTGTGTCCTCCTCCATAACAGCTTCCTTCCCCAAAAACCATACTGTGTCCCTCTCACTATTCCCCTACAACCAAAAGGAACTCAAGGGGCAAGAGAGAACAAGAAAGAAGCATATGAATCCCAACCTCGAATGGATCTTCTCACCTCTCCATCACCATTCTTCTCAAGGCTTACCTTTTCTATATCACTTAAACCTTCCTTCCAACCATGCATATTCTTTTCCTTCCCCCTTAGCTCACTGAAAGACAACTTCTCAATAATCTTGCTCGCATCTCCACATTCCATTGATATGATCTCCACATTCCACTAAAATCCATCACCATAAGCAAAAGAAAGGAGCCCAATCAGAGAGAGAGAGAAAGTTAAAACCAATTAATTTCAAGATTAATAAGCTTACCCCTCCACTAGGATTATTCTTCACATCATGTTTGTTCTCCATCATGGTAGCCAGATCATATGTTTCTCCATCTTCAAACTCCTACAGCAAAATTTGAAGATAAGAGATAGAACCAGCAGAGAAAGGAAACTCGATGCATGCATGCTACCGAACTTGTTGTCAGGACATATGCTTTTTCTAATGTCCTCTTTTCATCGAGTATTGTGCAAGCTATGCTCATGCATCATCAGTTTACTCCCATGAGAGTGCTTCTACTTCAGCTCCAGCTTCCTTGTGTCATCTCTTTCCCTTTCCATAGAATCCAAACCCTCCAAACACCCCCAAGAGCATCTATGACAACGATGCAGAACAAAAGAGGACCTCCATCAGTAATGGCTCGTGACTCTGAAAGATGAGTTCCAAACTAAGTTCCCATTTTTTTAATATGCATTTCAGATGGCCATCTCTATTTCTGTAGTAAAAAAGGATAATGTACCAAAAAGAGATGTATAATATTTGAGCATGTACCATGTGACTTTTTTTTTCTAGACAAGGTATATTGTGGAAGAAGCGCATATGAATCTTGTTCTGCCAAAGATTTTTGTCAAATGCTATATTCGTATTTAAACCCAAGAGGCCAATGTCCTTATGTGGAACGCGGAATATATTTCTCTTTTTTTTTTTTTCGCTTCTCCTTTGTTTTGCCTTGGAGGCTTTATTTTCGGGCGTGCCAGACTGTTTACAAGAAACAGACAAAGAGATTTACCTCGTGAGGTACATTGGGTGCAAACCCTGAAGCCCTCGGATATTTCATTTCATTTTTTTTCCGCGTGCATCCGTATTTTCAGGTGATTGGAGTGGTCGTGTACTGGACCGTTCCCCACCGACCAGAGTCGATGTTTCATTTACATCGAGTAAAAACTCGAACACCTTCGATGCGATACGTTTGTTAAAAGACCTTATGCCGAGATTTAAAGGAAATAGACGACAAGTAAATTTCCACAAATTTACTCAAGTGTATTTATTACACTACATTGACGCCTTTAATGGGTTTTTTTTATACCTCCATTGGGCGTTTAGAAGACATATCATTTCGTTCACGCTCGCAACGGGGTGTTTGTGCCTCCGTCGGGCGTTTACAAAGTATGTCATTTCATTTACGCTCGTAACGGGGTGTTTGTGCCTCCGTTGGGCGTTTACAAAGCGTGTCATTTCATTTACACTCGCAATGGGGTGTTTGTGCCTCCGTTGGGCGTTTACACAATATGACGAGTACATTCATGTCGATGACGGGGTGTTTGTACCTCCGTCAGACAGTGTGCCTCTACACGTGTTATTTTAGAACACTGGAGGACTTATGTGCAAAACATCAGATACCGGGTCTTATATATTGACCTACGGTGGTCTTGGCATGGTGGTCTTGGCACGGACAGAGCACGGGGCGGCCGGCGTACGTGTAAACAGACGAGGGCTTCCCAGAGGAGCTCAGGCAAATCTCCTTCCAACACTGGGGGGAACAAGAGGGCCTCCGAGGCTTTGCACGCGAAACGTTGAGAGCGTCGCGGAGAGCCTTCTCTCAGGGAAGCGCCAGGAGTTTCTTGCGTGAGTTTTCCAAGTTTTGCACACGGACGAATGAAGGCCTCGCCCTTCTATTTATAGGCACGCTAGCTAATGGTATTTGCTTCATTGTTTCTTTCGAACCCATTTATCTCAGGTGTTCGAAGTTAGTAAACCTCGAGGCTTTTCATGAGGCTTCTCGATCATTTGTCGACCTTTTCAGGGAATTTCGGTCGTATTTTGACCTCCCGGAGCTTTCGGCCATATCTCGACATGTACAAGGGTTCTTGCCGTTATTTGGACAATCCCAAGACTTGGAGCGGCATGCCGTAAGTCGGGCCCAGGAGAGCGCACGTCGTTTCATAGAACGGCGTGGGTCCTGCTCCACCGGGCCGTACGAACGGCATGAGCCAGGCCTCTTGGTCATTTCTTGACTTTTCTGAGCGGCTCCAGATATTTTCATCATTGATTGACTTTCCCAGGTACTTTTGCCGTTTCATGGCTTTCTGGGACACTCCTGCCATTTTCTGGCTTCCTGGGACATTCCTGTCATTTCCTGGCTTTCTCGGACATCCCTGCTGTTTTTTGGCTTCCTAGGACATTCCTGCCAGTTCCTGACTTTCTGGGACATCCCTACCGTTTTTTGGCTTTCTGAGACATTCCTGTCAGTTCCTGGCTTTCTCGGACATCCTGGCCGTTTTCTGACTTTCCCAGACATTCCTGTCAGTTACTGGCTTTCTCGAACATCCTGGCCGTTTTCTGCCTTTCTCGGACATTTCTGCCATTCCCTGGCTTTTTCGAGCACCTTTGGCAAATGGGGTTAACCTAGGCCTGACCCAGGAGAGCACACGCCGCTTCAGAGAAGTGACGTGGGTATCACTCCACCGAGTCGGGCCGACGGTATTCCCGCCTTGAGCTTTGTTGCCTTTGGAACTTGCCAGGGGGTTCGTGCCATTTTTTGGTCCGACCGAAGGCTTCCGTTGAATTCTTGAACTCCGTGAGGGTTTACATGTGATTTCCCCTGAACCGGAGTATTTCTGCTATTTTTAAACGGCAGGGGCATTTCTGCAATTCTATCCTTCATGGGGATATTTCTGCAATTTTATCCTTCATGAGGATATTTTTGCAATTTTATCCTTCACGGGGATATTTCTGTAATTTTCTCAGAAGCAATGATATTCCTACAAATTTCTGGATAATAAGAGTATATGTGTACTTTTGATGTACACATACACAAACTTTATATCCCCGGGGCTTTGTGCAATTTTATAGAAGCTTGGGCCCGTGTACCATGTGTGCAATTTTACACATGCACAGATTTTCTCCCCAAGGACCTTTGTGTAATTTTACACAAATCGGATCCCGCACGGGGGTCTTCATATGAGGAACAAACATGTCCCCCCCCCCACCCCAAGGAGGGGGACTTCTCCTCAGCCCCAGAAGAGTCCGTCCCAAGTTTTGCCAGAGCGGGCGAGACCAACAGGGGAGCTCCGGGGGAGATTGCACGAGAGCTTCACGCGTCCGGAAGCCGGGGGTTTCTTCATGCCTCTGCCCCTCTATTTAGAGGGGTTCTGGGAGGATGGCCCGGCGGAGGTGGATGGCCCGACGGCCATGGGCGCCGGACCAGCGTGCGGGTGGCCCAGCGGCCATGGGTGCCGGACCAGTGTGCAGTGGGACCTGCGCGCGGGTGGCTTGGCGCGGGTGGCACCTGCGCGCTGGGCCTGGCCCGGCGCGGGTGGCCCGCACGCTGGGCCTGGCCCGACGCGGGTGGCCAACTGCCCCAGGGCCACCCTTCATGAGGTGGGCCCCCCAGGTATTTCTTGGCCATTTGCGCTACTGTGGCTTCCATTTCCGAAGTCGTTTGTCGTTTGTCGTCCGTCTAGCGTGCTTTCGACGTGCGTTCTTGTGCATTTGTCGTGCGTTCGTCCTCATTTTCAGAGGCCGGGGTTATTTGACCCGCCCGAACACGTGCACGTCGTATTTGCTTCATGCGCACTTCGAGACGTCACTTTCTGTTCGTCGAAGGGTATTTGTCCCGCCTTAGCGAACCTTCCGAACGTCAGTTTTAACACACAACCCGAACTAATTCGGACTAAAATACGAACTCGAACCCGTTTTTCTCAGGTGTTCGAGTAGGGGAAGTCTGAGGTTTATTCCCTAGCTTCTGTAGCTTTCCGGGCAGATTTGCTGCCCGGGCTTGTTTAAACCCCGATATTTTTCGGGTTCAATACCTTCCTAGTTCCTAATAACATCGCACCATCTCATTTTAGGCCTACTGCTCTTTAACTAAGGTCCACTAAGATTTGGTCACATCTTTTAACAGGTGTTAAGTTAAGGTGACGATGAACGTGTCCAAACTACCTAAGTCTATTTTTTCTCATTTTACTATCAATTGAAGCTATCATCAAGTCTTCATAGAAATGTTCATCTCTAATCTTATCTTTCTTAGTTTTACCACACATCTATTTCAAAATGCTCATCTCTGCTACACAAATTTTGTCAATATGTTCCTTTCATATTGCCCAACACTCAGTACCATATAACAAAGTAGGTCTCACAGTTGTTCTATAAAAGTTCCCTTTAAGTTTTACGGGTATACGATGATCACATAAGACTCTTGATGCACTTCTCAATTTTAACCAACCTACCTGAATCATGTGTGCAACATCGTCATAAATCTCCACATTCTCTTAGATGATAGACCCTAAGTACTGAAAGGTACAATTCTTAAGAATATTTTATCCATCAATTAGAACCATATCTTCCTGTAGCACCCCACATTACTATAATTGTAATACATAAACTCTGACTTGCTCCTACTAATTTTAAAAACCTTTAGACTCCAAAACATATTCCAACTTTCTAATTTAACATTTAAAACATCAATACTTTCATCAATTAAGACAGTATCATTTATAGCCAAGGCAAAGAGATACGAACTTAGTGTAGAACCTTCATGCAAATCTATAGAGATAAAAAATTCACAAGTTCCTTCAGTAATAGTTTTCACACAAGTAGTAACATTATCGTACATATCCTAAAACAATTCAACATATCCTTAAGAGACTCTTTTCTTTCATAATATCCACCAAATCAATTTTCTTGATACTTGATCGTATGCTTTATCTGAATCAAGAAAAATCACATATAATTTTTCTCATCTCTCTATACTTCATCATTAACTACCGTAATAAGAAAATAGCTTCTGTAGTAGATCTACTTGACATAAAACCAAACTGATTTTCTGATACAGTAGTCATACATCGGATACATTTGTCGATTATTCTTTCCCAAAGTTTTATAATATGACTCATAAGCTTAATTACACGATAATTATTACAACTTTGAATATTCTCTTTGTTTTTATAGGAAGGAACCAAAACACTTTATCTCCATTCTTCTGGCATCCTCAGTTGCTTCAAAATTTTATTGAAAAGTTTAGTTAGCCACTTAATACTAATGTCTCCTAGGCCTTTCCATACTTCAATAAGTATGCCATCTGATTCAGAAACCTTGCCCACTTTGATTTTTCTTAAAATATCATCCACTTCTAACATCTTAATATGCCTGAAATATTGATATTTATCAAACTTTGTTGACTTTTGATCCCCTTCTATACAAAAATCTTCGAAGTAGTCCCCATTAAGTAATTTCTGAAAAATAGCTACACCATCTCTCTTTAATCTCGAGGTCCTTAACTAAAACCATTTAATCTTCACTCTTAATGCAACAAACATGATCTAGATCCTTATTTTTCCTTTCTCTTAATTTAACCAGTTTAAATATGTCCTTTTCACTCTTTCGCTTACCTAATTTGTTTTACAATTCTTCAAACGCCTTAGATTTAACTTCACTAACTATTTTCTTAGCCCTCTTTTTAGCTATTTTTTGAACTTTTAAAGTTTTAAAGCATTCTCTTTTTGCTTTAATTGTATTTTGAATTTCTTCACTCCACCAAGTCTCTCTTTCTGCATTCCTTTTACCTTTAAATTCATCTAAGAGTTGTTTTGTTACATTCTTTATACAATTTAAAATTTTAAACACTATTCCATATTATATTAATTTCTTGTTCTAAATTCTAAATATTTTCTTTCACTAGATGATTTTTAAATGTTTCCAAATTTTTACTTTATAAATTCACCACTTAATCTTAGAGTAGTCATTTATGATTATTTTTCTTTTGAATTTTGAGATAAAGACATCCATTACTAGCAACCTATGTTATGGGGCTATACTTTCTCCAGGGATAACTTGATAATCTTAACAGAAAACTCTATTGACTTTTCTAATAAGAAGTAATCAATTTGACTTTTATATGTTCCACTCTTGTATGTCATTAAATATTCGTCTCTCTTCTTAAAAAAGTATTAACAATGGTTAGATCATAAGCCATAGCAAAATCAAGAATAGTAGTAGCCATATCATTTCTATCGCCAAAACTAATCCTCCATGAATCCTCTCATATCCTTTACTAATTTTACCCACATGGCCATTAAGACCACCTCCAACAAAAATTCTCTCTTCACTAGGGATATTTTGAATCAATCTATCAACAACTTCCCAAAATTGCTTTTTAATTCCCTCTTCTAATCCTGCTTGTGGTGCATAAGCACTAACTATATTCAAAGTATCCTCACCTAAGATTAATTAAAATAAATTTATGCCCCAATCTATTAACTTCTACAACTTTATCTTATAAGTTTTATCTATTATTATAGCCACACCATTTTTAGAGTTACTATTTCCTATATACCAAATTTTATATCTATCAATATCTTTAACTTTAAATCCTTTCCACCTAATCTCTTCTAGGCATGCTATGCTAACCCTCCTATCTTTCATTAACTTAACCAACTCTAAACCCTTGCCCATTAAGATTCCTACATTCCAAGTAGCTAGACGGATCCTATACTTTTGAACTAACTTCTTTACCCGTATTCACCACTTCCCCAACCTCATATAGGAACCCTTGCCTATTTGACACCACAGTCGGGTGCCACTGTGGCGTGTTGCTTATGAGGAATGCCTTAGTTAGCCCTTGCTCACTTATCATTCCATCTGGGTTCCGATGTAACGTATAGCTTCCGGGGAACGCCCTAGCATTAACACAAATATTTAAATCAAAATTCATGTATAGATTTGACATTATTTTACTATTGGTTGTCAACCTAGTTCAAACCTTCCTTTCTCATCCGGGTTTGGAACTGGCCATGGCAGAGTTTATATGAATCTAAGTCATTACTGAAATTTTCTCACCTCTAGGAGGCCGTTCTCTTCAAGGGTTGTCCTTTCATTCTAACTGTATTGAGTTTCTTCCTTCCACTTTAGCTCACTCAAAGACAATATCTTAACAATATTACTTCCTTGCTTGCTCACATCTCAACATCCCTTTGATCTGCACAGAGTACTCTCCGCATTGCCCCACCATTAATCCTTCCACAATCAACAAAGAAAGAAACCTAATCAGGGAGAAATAAAGATACTTAGCACCAATCCACTCACATGCTCCTTCATTATCCACTTCTTCTCCTTATTCGTAACCATATCACAAGTCTTTCTGTCTTCAGACCCCTGCAACAAGATCCAGAGGTGGGAACACTAGATATCAAGCAGATAAAGGAAATCCAGTATTAGCATCCAAGGGAACATGTCACCACCACATCTACTTCCTTTTTGCAAAGTACTGTTCTTTATTGGAGTAGCTACTAGCCAGCAAGCAAACCTTGGGCATCATGATTTTAGTCCCACTAGGGTGCTTCTATTTCAACTTCAGTTTCCCGTTCTACATCATTTTATAGTCCAAAAAAACACCAATAACATCCATAACAATCATGTAGGTAAAAGCATGGATCCCCACTTCATAATGATTGCCATGATTGAGAAAAAAGTTCCAATTTGAATTTTCCCCTTTTCAATGCATCATTTAATTAGACAGACCCCAAATAATGGGATAAGGCTCTAATGATGATGATGATTTACTTAGACCGACCTTATTCTAGCAATGGAGGATGTTTTATAAGAAATGTATTAGTAGTAGTATTTTTAGCTAAGTAAAATGTGCCCTTCCCAGAGTGATGTGCTGTCAGACGGTGGAACTGTAAAGGAAGAAAGTATCTTGCACTCACCCATCCAAAAGCACCTTCCCCTTTTACTCCCCTGAAACATAAAACTTGGGTACAAAGATGGAGAGAGAGAGAGAGAGAGAGAGAGAGAGAAAAGAGGCAAACATATCAATCCAAACCTGGAATGATTTTTCTCACCTCTTCATTGCCATCCTTCTCTGTGCTTGCTTTCTCTACGTCGGTCAAACCCTTGTTCCAACTGTAAATATTATCTTCCTTCTCCTGCAGCTCACTCAGCGGCAACATCTTACCGATCTTCCTTCCTCTCCTGCTCACATCTCTTTGTTTTGGTAATATGCTCTCCACTTTCCCCTGAAATTCATCTCCATCAACAGAGGAAGGAGCCCAACCACAGAGAGAATAAGGATGAAAAGGAAATGTATCTCAGGATTATTATACATACGCATCGACTTGCATTCTCCTCCACATCATGTTTGTTCTCCAGCTTTTCAGTCGAATCACCCATCTCCCCACTTTTAGACCCCTACCAAGAGAAACTCTGAACTCATCAGTATTAGACAAGCAGCAACGAAAAGGAAACTGAGTGCAACCATGCATTTGAAATAGTCACCAGAACATCTGCTAGCTGCTCCAAAGCCCTCTTCTTTCTTGGAGTACCCTGCATGCAACGATCGTGAATCACCGTTTTACTCCGAGGAGAGTTCTTCAGCTTCAGCTTCAGCTCCAGTATCCCTACCCTTTCCCTTTCCACAGCATCCTAATAATCCAAACAACCCCCAAGAGCACCCGTCACAACAATCATGTAGAGAAAAAGCATGCATCTCCATTCCACAACGATCATCATGTCCAGAAAAGATGAGTACGAAACTTGAACATTCCTCTAAATCTTCTACATTCTTTTGGTAACACCATTATTTTATGTAGTATAACTTGGCAGAAGAAAGAGAAGAAAAAGGAACTTCAAAGATGGAGATACAATCTTTGAGCCCTCTAAAGCGTCCCCTTCTTTCGAAAAGATGCATTGTGGGCAGGAGGAAATGCATAAATAGGATGCTTTTCCACTCACCCATCCATTTGTATCCTTCTCCGAAAACCCTTCCTTCTCATAGTCCACCAACGATACAGCACCTGCCCCTACACCCCCCTGCAACAAAACCACTTACATGGATGTGAGCACAGAGAGAGGGAGGGAGAGCGAGCGAGCGAAGGAGCGAGAAGCCCAAGTTTGAAGCCTATAGCAAATAATAAGAATACCATCTCCGAGGAGAAAGCACAGTCGTCACGACGGCCGTTCACATGCCCCTCCTCCATGGTTAGCGTCTCCACCAAGGACGCACCACCCTTTACTCGCGGGGGAAGATAGGAGGTCTCCTCCTTCGCCCCTTCCTCTTCCAGCACACGACCCACTGCCTCAACCTCGTTGTCAACTCCCTGCAAAACCCAACAGCATGTGAGATAGAAGAACACCAACAGGAAGCCAGAACTTGCCGGTTGTCATCCTTCCCCGT
The DNA here is from genome assembly GCA_014218235.1 of Colocasia esculenta. NCBI lineage: Eukaryota > Viridiplantae > Streptophyta > Magnoliopsida > Alismatales > Araceae > Colocasia > Colocasia esculenta. The sequence continues at coordinate 160,713,839 of CM024755.1, read as the reverse complement.
CCTCCTGCGGAAACAAAAAAAAAAAAAACCACCCCCCCGCCCACACGTCCCTCCAGCGGTGCTGCACCGACCAGGGCTTCTGTTGCGGTACCCTGGAAGAGGCAAGGTGAGGCCGGCCCGTCTGGTCCCTTCCCTCCCATGCACGGAGGCGGAGAGGAGAAGGAAGAAATCCTAGAGCCTTCGTCTGGTTTCTACTTTCAAGTAACACGTTTGCGCGCCAAAAAACAGAAGAAGAAGAAGGTCCACCAGGCACCCACGCAAGGCACCATTAAAATAGCCGATTGGGGTCTCATCAGTCATCATTATAAAAAAGAGTTATTGTTATTTAAAAAAAAGTAAACTATTATTAAATATTTAACTTATTTTTTAGGGAGAATTAATTAGGAGTCCCTGTCAGAGTGTTGACTTAATTTATAGTCCCTGTCAGAAAATCAGAAGTCATATAGTCCTTACTTTTTGTGTTAGTTTAATTTCTAGTCCCTACTTTTTGTTTCTAGTCCCTGTTTTTTGTTACTCAGCATTTAATGCGTCTTGGAAGACGAATCGTCCTTTTAACATCAACTTTTTCCTATTTTGCCCTTTCTTATTCTGCTCTTTTCCTATTTACATTCGTTACAGTTACCTTTGTATCAATTACAGTAAGCTTTTATCTCAATTATAGTAAGCCTTTATATCTGTTACAGTAAGTCTTTTTTTCCTTATGCACTCTTACAGTTGCCTTTGTATCAGTTACAGTAAGTCTTTATATCTGTTACAGTAAGCCTTTGTAGCTGTTACAGACTACATCTATAAGCTCTTACAGAAGAAAAAAAACACTTTATTTGTTTGCAAGTCTCAAAATTCGAACCCAGGTCTTCACAAAAACAACATGAGATACCCTTACCACTAAGCTACAACTACATTTGTGTTACAACATGACATATAATATATTTAATTAAGTATTGTAGTAAACATAATACTCTATTACAACTTATGTTAAGTCTTGTTACAGTCAATATCATTCTCTGTTACAATATACATTAAGTTCTGTTACAGTAAACATTATCATCTATTACAACTCATGTATATTATAACCTTTGTTACAATATACATTAACTTTTGTTACAATATGTATTAAGCTCTATTACAACTTATGTTAAGTCTTGTTACAGAATACATTAAGCTCTATTACAATGTACATTAAGCTTTGTTACAATATACATTAACCTTTGTTACAATATGTATTAAGCTCTATTACAACTTATGTTAAGTATTGTTACAGTATACATTAAGCTCTATTACAATGTACATTAAGCTTTGTTACAATATACATTAAGTACCTCTATTACAACTTATGTTAAGTCTTGTTACATAAAAGATATGTAGGCTTAGTGTAAGTGATATAAAGACTTACTGTAAACGATACGAATGTTTTCTGTAAGAGATATAAAAGTTTACTGTAAACGACATGTACACTAACTGTAACGAATGTAACATAGCTTAATGTAGGTGATATAAATACTTACTTTTTCCTATTTTGCTCTTCCTTCTTCTGCTCTTTCTCTATGCACACTTACATTCGTTACAGTTAATGTATACGTTCGTTACAGTTAATGTATTTATCGTTTACAGTAAGCATTTATATCAGTTACAACAAGCCTTTGTATCAGTTACATATTACATTCGTTACAGTTAGTGTATATATCGTTTACAGTAAGCCTTTGTATCAGTTACAACAAGCATTTGTATCAGTTACATACTACATTCGTTACAGTTAGTGTATATATCGTTTACAGTAAGCCTTTGTATCAGTTACAGTAAGTCTTTGTATCAGTTACATATTACACTTAAAAGTTCTTACAAAAGAAAATAAAACTTTATTTGTTTGCAAGAGTTATGATTCAAACTCAGGTCTTCACAAACACCACATGGGATATCCTTACCACTAAGCTACAACTACACATGTGTAAGTGATATAAAGACTTACTGTAAGTGATACGAATGTTTTCTGTAAGAGATATAAAAACTTACTGTAAACGACATGTGCACTAACTGTAACGAATGTAACATAGCTTACTTAAGATTAGTCACAGTCAATGTTCTCCTTCATGCGAAATTTGGGGAGAGAGAGAGATGGGCTGTGATATTGTGATGATGGAAGGTATCATTGGGGAGACTAAATAATAGATGACTAAATAATTGTCTGCGTGACGAGACTAAATAATAGATGACCATGCATGAAGATATGTTTACAAGGCCTGTTGGGCTCTCTCTCTCTCTCTCTCTAGATCTCTACCCGACGATTGTGATGTTGTTTGTGTATTGAGTTAAACTTAAATTACCTACTATGGTGGGTTTCAGGAAGAAGGGAAACAACTTCGGCGTGGAGATTGTGGAAACTGAGAAGAGGTAAGAGATGTGCAGAAATTACAGTTAGTGTACATGTCGTTTACAGTAAGCTTTTATATCTCTTACAGAAAGCATTCGTATCACTTACAGTAAGTATTTATATTACTTACATTAAGCTATGTTACATTTGTTACAGTTAGTGTATATGTCGTTTACAGTAAGCTTTTATATCTCTTACAGAAAGCATTTGTATCACTTACAGTAAGTCTTTATATCACTTACACTAAGCCTACATATCTTTTATGTAACAAGACTTAACATAAGTTGTAACAGAGGTTAATGTATATTGTAACAAAGGTTAATGTATATTGTAACAAAGCTTAATGTACATTGTAATAGAGCTTAATGTATACTGTAACAATACTTAACATTAGTTGTAATAGAGCTTAATATATATTGTAACAAAGGTTAATGTATATTGTAACAAAAGTTAATGTATATTGTAACAAAGCTTAGTGTACATTGTAATAGAGCTTAATGTATTTTGTAACAAAACTTAACATAAGTTGTAATAGAGCTTAATACATATTGTAACAAAGGTTAATGTATATTGTAACAAAGGATAATGTATATTGTAACAAATATTAATGTACATTGTAATAGAGCTTAATGTATTCTGTAACAAGACTTAACATAAGTTGTAATAGAGCTCAATACATATTGTAACAAAGGTTAATGTATATTGTAACAAAGGTTATAATATACATGAGTTATAATAGATGATAATGTTTACTGTAACAGAACTTAATGTATATTGTAACAGAGAATGATATTGACTGTAACAAGACTTAACATAAGTTGTAATAGAGTATTATGTTTACTACAATACTTAATTAAATATATTATATGTCATGTTGTAACACAAATGTAGTTGTAGTTTAGTGGTAAGGGTATCTCATGTTGTCTTTGTGAAGACCTGGGTTCGAATCCTGAGACTTGCAAACAAATAAAGTGTTTTTTTTCTTTTGTAAGAGCTTATAGATGTAGTCTGTAACAACTACAAAGGCTTACTGTAACAGATATAAAGACTTACTGTAACTGATACAAAGGCAGCTGTAAGAGTGCATAAGGAAAAAAAAACTTACTGTAACAGATATAAAGGCTTACTGTAACTGATATAAAAACTTACTGTAATTGATACAAAGGCAACTGTAACGAATGTAAATAGGAAAAGAGCAGAATAAGAAAGGGCAAAATAGGAAAAAGTTGATATTAAAGGACGATTCGTCTTCCAAGACGCATTAAATGCTGAGTAACAAAAGCAGGGACTAGAAACAAAAAGCAAGGACTGAAAGTTAAACTAACACAAAAAGTAAGGACTTTATGACTTCTGATTTTCTGACAGGGACTACAAATTAAGTCTAACCCTCTGACAAGGACCCCTAATTAATTTTCCCTATTTTTTAATATCTGATAAAATTGTAATTCATTAAAATAATTGTTACCTTAATTTTTTTATTACAGTCAGACTCGTAACTAATTTATCTTTTAAAAATTTATAGAATTACCATCTTATTATATATTAATATTAAGAACTCTATCCCATGAAGATATTTACAAAATTATGCTTGTCATTATAAACTTAACCGAGCATGCAAAAAAAGAAGAAAAGAAAAACTGGCGTCTCTTTTATAAGGGTTTTTTATTAAATTAATTATATTATATTATTTAATTAATTAATTAATCATATTTTAAAAATATTTTCCAAAATAGTTACCAAGTTGCCACGTCGGCAACTTGGTGACTGGGAGGCCGGGGATGGCAGAATAGGCTAATGCCGACTTTGGAGCCGGCGATGGCATTGCCAACTCTAAAGTCGGCATTGCCAATGCCGATTCACTATGTTTAAAAAAAAAAAAAAAAAACCTCTCGTAAGCGCGCTTGCCTGTGTTTTCACAGAGCCGCACCTGTGTTTTCACATAGCGCGGTTCTATGAAAAACACAGGCAGCACAGAGCGTGCTGCCTGTATTTTCCAGACAACAATTTAATTTGAACAAAATTTTGAGCATTTTTTATATTTTTTTGATTAAATTTTATATTGAAATTTTATAAGAGTTTTATCATTATGTATATAGAGATAATTCTCTCAACTCAACGTCTAGATTTTGGATTAGAATTCGAGTCTTTTAATATGATATCAAAGTAGATTTTTAATAACAAATTATACGGTTGTAATCATACCTCTATGTATTTTAAATATTATTTAATCTTAAAAAAAACGGACAGCACCTCCCTTATTCCACTTATATTTTCATGATTTGTACATGTTCCTGTACGATAACATTTATATGTATATGTCAAGGATAATCACAAATAACATGCCAAAATATTTGTAGATGTTCAAGTCATATATACATTATGTCTAAATCACAAATACATCAAAATAACATATGCATACGAAAAACACAACAAAAAATATCAAGTACAGAAATCATCTCAAAAAAAATGTGGAAACCATCTCTTCTTTCCCTTTCTAGATGCTCGACCTCAACCACGACCACGACTGTGACACTGCTCATGTGCATCAACCTCTGTCTCCGATTGTGACTGTGTCTCATGCACTAAGATAGCATCACATGACTCTGACTGTGCTGTCTCAGAATCCATGTCCTCATCTATACTGCCTAATGTCTCTCCAAGTAGATCAGACTGACTCTATTGTGGTAGTGTGCTAGTCGAACCTCTGTAACGTCGCTGGCGATGATATGTACCTACTGTAGACTGTGGTGGTTGTGTATCTGTCATGCCCTCATCTGTCAGTATCTGTGAAGCTCCTATGTGACCATACTGTGAAACTGTCATAACATCTGGAGAACACTAAGATGGTCATGCATCATCTGGCTGATGTGGCGTGCCTGCACATGGCTCTGAAGGTCCTGCATGTGATGTAGATGAATCTATCCGATGAACCTGAGATAACACACTATCAATGTACATCTGCATGGCTATAAATCTAGACTGTGTACCATCCGATATTCATCCTGAAGGCCATCAGTAGCCATCATATGTAAATGTTTCATACCTTCTACCAGACTCCTCTCTATGTGATCACGCGGCTCATAACACATATCATTAGTGAAACCTGGCCGACCAATGTACCGTCTGGTGATAGACCAATACCAAGACATACTCCACTCTACCAATACCAACAATGTCCTCATCTGGTGGTATAATGTAATCTCTCCGATGATGCCACATCTGTACAAAATGTGCAAAATATCTAGCCCAATCAATATGCCTACGACCCCTCCGGGTGACACGATCTAATGGATCAACAGGACCAGGAATAGGTTGTACTCTACCAAACTGTCTAAGTACTCTATCTGGAACATGCATCTCAACAATAGAAAAACAAATAAGAGGAACCCCAGACAACCAAAGATCAGATGCCTGCCTCGAAACAGCTGGTAATATCTACAATATATCAAAAGTGTATGGCTCCCACCTAACCTGTGTGAAAATGTATGATATAAGTGTAAGTGTAAGTATTATATCCTCTATGTACAATACAATAGGTTTCATTATGTTTACCTGATAGTCCTCCTGATGATCAAGCTCTGATCTATATAATCTCAAAATATGTCGAGGGTTATTTGTCTCAGCTCTCGGAACATTCCACCTACAATTTATTGTGAGTTGGTAAAATTTCTATAATCAAATAGTCATCATACAACATTCTAAATTTACCTGTGACCCAAAGGCATGTCCTGTGCCAGTGGATGCATCGCAATATCAGGACGTACCACATGTAGTCGCTCCCAAGACCACAACTACAAAATAATTAAATATTTAGAAGATGCAATAAATTGTTAGAGGCAAAATAAGTATGCATTAAATGACAATTACCTGAAGAAGAGTCAATGAACCACAAATGGCCTTCGCATCCGACTTGCATGCAGTAGACAATTGACGATAGAGATAAGCAAGTGTTGCACCACCCCACGAGTATCTACTAGCTCGATCAAAGTCCTCTAGAAGCGGTAGATACACAAGTGGCACTAAGTTTCCTGTCTTATCACTGAAAATAGTACAACCCAAAATATGTACAAGTATGCTCGTGCATGTCGTCTAACAACCTCCACTGATGCATCATATGCGATAACTGTAAACCTTTCTCGCACCCAAGATAATTTTACAGAACCTCGTCTCATCATATCTGGAAGATCACCTAAAAGTGACGTGCAAACATCTGTCCAATCTAAACTAGTGTCCCCTACAACACATCACCATCAATTGGTAATCCCATCAAAATAGCAACATCCTGCAATGTGATACTCATCTCCCATGTCTAAGATGGAAAGTCTGTGTCTCACTCCTCCATCTCTCAACAAGGGCAGTGATCAATACTCATCTAACCTGATCCATTGAACCTAAGTCAAATGAAAGAAACCAGCTCTATGTACATATTCTACAATGCAAGGGTCAAATGGCCAACCACCCAAGCTCCTATGGTGCTCCCAACATTTAAGAACTTTTGTTTCCTGAAAAAAAAAAATGTTAACATTAAATTATGCCAAGTAACAACAACAATACATTAACAATAACAATAACAATATCTGGCCAGTGTAACCAAATGTGATCTATGAGAATCCTCTGCATATAATAAAGAAGCATCTATAGGACCTGGAAACTGGTCTATCTCTGCAAAGCCTACATATAAGAAGAATTATAGTATATAAACAACATGAATAAACAACATACATGTATATGCGTGAAAAATTATAAGTATGTAAACAACAGAAATAAATAAGTTTTCAAGAATATATGTAAAACAACATAAAAAAAACACTTACTAATTCGTCAAGATATATAATTTTCTCATCAACTCAGTAAAAGTTGTGTATTTCCTTACACGCAAAATGCGTACAATACCTCCTTCATATTGAGGTTTATGATCCTCAATATGTAAGACACCATCATAATAGCACATTATAGAAAGTTTGAACTAGTCATATCTGCCATTTATAAGATAAATAAATTACATATGTCAAATAAGAATATTCAAACAAATCACATTTGTCAATAAGAATAATTAAACATCAATTTCATATAATCTAACATTTATAAAATTAACATTAAATAATATAATAAATATTAAAATAATTAAATAAATAGGTTATCTACTTCTCCTGGTCGGCGGCCGATGGGTGGTGTAGACGCGGATTTCCGCTTCCCCCTTTTAGGGGGGGGGGGGGGGGGGGGTGGAAAACACAGGTCCCCCAAAGTAGGTGATAAAAAAGGTGTTAAATGACAAAATAAAGAACTGTGATCGCCAGGTACGCAAGGGTACCGAATGTAACGGGTGAGAAAAGGGGGTACCTTTCACCCGTAAAAAGCCCGGGATGTGGGCGTGGGTTCACCCTCCTCCTTCCACCGGCCGGCCGGCAAAGGAGATTCAGCTCGGTTACCTTGCAAAAAAGACAATAAAAATGAGAAGCGATTAGACGGATGTGTAGTATACAATCCTAAAATGAATGAAATGACATAAATGAGGGGGAAGAACACACCTTTTGTGGTGGCTTTTTAAACCCCTAAAATAAGTATGTGTGTGCATGCATATGTGTGTGTGTATGAAGCAAAAGGGCCACGTAGGGGCCGGGTGATATGAAATATAAAGGACCCGGGGGTCCGGAGGAAGGAAAAAAGCAATAAAATGGGGGTGCTTCCCCAAGTGCCGACGGCGTGACGACGTGACGGCGTTGCCGGTTGGGCGACGAAGGATGGAGAGTAAGACGAGGAGGACGAAGCTCCCACTTGGCTCCGGTATTCGTGGAGGAGATGACGATGGTGTTGAGCTCCAAGGGACGAGGATGGCGAGGAGCAGACGGCGTCGAGCAGGGCTCTGCCGAAGAGCTCCCCTCCCTCTCTCTAAAATCTCTCTCTTTCCTCTCTCTCTCTATCTCCTCTCTCTCTCCTCTCTCTCTCTCTCTCTCTAAAAACCTCCCCCCTCAACCCGAATGAAGAACCCCCCTTCATAGAAGGCCGCTGGTTGAGATTTAGGTTCTGGGACAAAATCGCGTTCAGGACAGCAGCCGCAATTAAAGGCTTAAATCGCGTCTGAGCGGCAGGCCGTGATTAAGAAGGTCGGTTTGAGCATGCGGAATCGTTGCACCGCCTCTATGAATCGCGTCGGGGAATGCCGCCGTGAATTGAATCGCAGCGGGACGCCCGACGCGATTAAGACTTGGCATACCGACTCAAGAATGCGCTGTCTGTTGACGCGACACTCATATTTGACATCTCTGAATCGCGTCGTTTGACACAGATGCGATTCAAGGATTTTGTCATGATTACGGGCCTGCGCGCGAAGACTTTCCGGGCCACTGTCAGACTATGAATCGCGGCAGGGATACCGACGCGATTTGGAAGGCGGTTTATGAATCGCGGCGGGAATGTTGGACGCGATTTGAAATGCGGTTCGAAGAAAAACGTCCACCATAGTGGACGCGAATTGATGAATCGTGGTGGGAATGTTGGACGCGAATTAAATTTAGCTTCCGGGGGCCCTGCCCCCGGAGACCCCCGCCGGGGCGCTGCCCCCGGACCCCCGCGACCTGACCGCGGACCCCCTTGGGAAGCCAAGAAAGAAGTGGGCGAGATCCAGAAACATTGGGAAAACACTCTTTTAAGGCAAAATAATGTCTTTGTGCGTTACGCGCAACTCGAAAATTTACCCGCGTAGGAAAATTCGCGTGTCTACAGGTGGGTGGGGGGAAGGGAGGAGGAGGGGAGGAGGAAGCGTGGAGATGTGGGTGGGGGGTGGAGTGAGAGGGAGGGTGAGCTGGGGCGGCGCGCGAGCTAGGGGGGGGAGGTGAGGAGGAGGAGACAGTGGAGATGGGTGGGTGGGGGGGTGGATGTGAGTGGGAGGTTTGGGGCGGCGCGGCGAGCTGGGGCGACGCGGCGAGCTGCGCGGCGAGCTGGGGGCGGCGCGGCGAGCAAGGCAACAGTTAGGAAGGTGAGGAAGGGGTTTCGGCGCACGAGGGTGAAGGGGTTTCGGCCTGGGGGGGGGGTCTTTAAGGAGGGTGTCGGCATTGAGAATGTCGACTCCAAAGTCGGTATTCTCAATGCCGACTTTAGTGTCGGCTTTGAGAATGCCGACTTTGGTAGTGTCGGCGTTGGTAATGCCGACTCCAAAATCGGCATTCTGAATGCCGACTCTGAATTCGGTATTGAGAAAACCAATTTTAAAATCGGCATTGCCATACCGACCCTATTCTGCCATTCGATCTCTCCCCGTCACCAAGTTGCCGACGTGGCAACTTGGTGACTATTTTGGGAAATATTTTTAAATGTGATTAATTATTAATATAATATGATTAATTTAATAAAACCCTTTTATAATTGAATAATTTATCGAAAGCTAGATTATTTATAAATAATTATCCTCATATATATTATTCTTATTTATCTCATTTTTAAAACTGTAATTGGTTAAAGCTATCAGAAGTGATAACTTTAAATTATCAGCATTTTTATAAAAAAGTGTCCTGAATAAATTTTGATTAGCCTATCTACTTATTAAATCACATTTTAATATATGGAAATATATTTTCCACCATCTAATCGTCGAACCGGTCCGCATGCCGCCGTAGCCTGCTGGAGCCATATTAGCCATTTAGGTGGTAGCTGCGCCGCCACAGCAGGCGGAGCTGCTTGTTGCTTCGCCGTCGAAGCTGCAGGATGCTCTGCCGCGGCCTGTCACACCAGTGTTCAAGTGTTCTGCCACTGCCCCCCACAGCTGATTATTGATATAAATAAGTGTGTAACCATGGCAATTTTTTCATGATTAATTCCGTGTAACAAGGTCATTGTTATACTTTCTATATTTCTAATTTAAAGTCATATTTGGTAATGGCCAGAAAAAATAATAATCTTGTGAAGAACAGGTTTTAAGTATACGCATAAGAGAGAGAAGATGTGTCTTCATAGTTCTTCGCTAGAATTCTTAAAATCAGAATACACAATTTTAATTTAAAAGTTCACAATTTTGATTTGTAACACTCTTCTCACTCAAAATACGTACCTTTTATGATACAAACGTTTTAGCCTAGTGTAAAGAATTTTTTAATCCAGAATGCACATTTTTTAGAATTGAAAAAGAGCACAATGAACTTGTATAAATATAGTAAATACATTTATACTAGGATAGTAATTCGTGTGACGTTCAACATAATTTCATAAGAATTATTATGTAAGTAACTAGATAGAAGGAGCAATAAATGGTAGCGATGATTCGTGATCGGCGACGAGTGGTGGCGACAACCAATCATCGATAGTTGACTGTGACGATCAATAGTGGAATCTAAAATCACTATTTATAGTCTAAATTTACATTTTGGAGCTAAAATCTATATTTGGGAGCACAAAATCTAGTCAATATTTTTAAACTCTAAAAATATTATTTTGGAGTCTACATTTTGTATTTTAAAATTTAAGATTTTATTTTAGAATTAATATTTATATTTTGGAGTCCAACGTCAGTCGCCATCGCCGCCGATCACCATTGGTTGTCGCCGCCACAGTCGTTGCCACCTACCATCTATAAACACGCATGGCATCCACAGTTGACCGCAACAATCAACGACCGGATCCAAAATTATTATTTTATAGTCTAAATTTATATTTTGGAATCAAAATTTGTATTTTGGAGCACAAAATTTAATTAATATTTTTAAATCTTAAAAATATTATTTTGAAATCTAAAATTTATATTTTAAAAACTAACATTTTATTTTAAAATCTACAATTATATTTTAGAGTCCATGATTGGTCATGGCCGTCGATTATTGTTGAGTGTCACCGTCATTGCCACCTACCATCTACAAACCCAAATAGCATATACGATCTCCACCTTCCAGCATTTACAAGTGGTACAAGTACATTTAGTTTTTTCCTGTGTGATTATCTAAATATGTCTTTGATCTAAAATATACACTTTTCCAACATCATGACATAGACAAGGCAGTTTTGATTAAATTTTAAGTTCCCCTCTGCTATGGAAACATTATTTAACATTTTCTATCTTGTCAACTGTCATGTGCAACATTCATTTAAAATAAATTAATTAATTAAAACTTTTTAATTAGGGGTCTTTGTCACAGGTCTCATTTAATTTCTAGTCCTATAAAAATTTCAGAAACTAAGTAGTCCTTATGTTTCTATGTAACTTAATTTCTCTTTATGAACCTTGAAAGATGATTTCTATCTCTTTAACATTAGTCTTTTTTATTTATTTTTACTTTAGTCTTCTGTCTTTTCGTCGCCCCCTATGGACTATAGATTTATAGCAGTTATAGTGTAACGACCCGAGAATCCGATATCCGGAACCTTCCAAGTACCTGACCCTTGGACCGCCACCTATGGATCCGAAGACCCGAAATGGTTAGAAATATGTCTAGTGAGATATACAACAGGTTTAAATAGATAAACAAGTAAAGAAGTGCAACAGCGAAAAAGAAATTATACACACAATGTTCCAGATAATAATTCAAGTGCAAAAGGAAATACAGACCATTTCTAACGCTGCTGACAACAAGAGGCACAACGCTAACCGTCCGAACGCAAGCACTAACTCCCACAAACTCAAACCGGGAAAGAAGTAAGGGGAATGAGCTTCACAAATGAAGCATAGTAAGGAACGCAACCCCTCACCAGTTCGAACAACGGGAACAAAAGGAACAACGCAGCAAACTAGGCAGGAGAATAGCAAGGCTAAAAAAGTAAACTAACTGTACAAGCGAAAAAGTGGTGATAAATTAATTGAACATAACTACCAACTAAACATGTATAGTAACAGAGTAGCAACTATGCAAGTACTGAAATAAATAAACTGAAAGTACACGAGTCCACAAGTACCACCAACAGGCACAACTACACATAATCTCAACCTCGGTAAGCATACACAGCGAACACTACTAGGATGCACATACAGACGGAAAGTCCTCGTCTGGACAACACATACTAGCCACAAACCAACCTCTACTAGTCAGTGGTCAGGTGCGCCCACTGGCGTCTTACCGCTCGACCATAAGTCCAGGTCTCCCCTTCCGTGGGAGTGAGACGCATGGACAAACACAACCACAAGTCTTGTCAGACTACAGTCCCACGCCTGTCCTCCCAACACGGCTCCGGAACCGTGCAAGGCGAGGCAGTGAGAACGAACTAGCTAGACCACACTGTGACTCTCCAAACTCTGCGGGACCTGGACCAACTAAGAGAACTCTGCAAACGACTCGACGCCGCTGTCCAACACCATTTTCCCCTTCGTCTGGAGAAACACTCGACGGACACACTCAGGGCTTGGAGACCACCTTCAACGGGCCCACGAGGACGAGGGTCCCGGGAAACGGTAACAACCCAAAAGTGCACCGTGCGCTGGGACAGGCCCTCAAGTGTCGCAACACTAGGCGAAGGCTAGTAAGGCGTAGTGCTAGGAGGTCAGCACATGCGTCACGAGTACAAAACGGAAACTCGGTGCAAAAACAAATCTGCTAAAGTACTTGACTGACAGTCAACCTCTAAAAGCTTATATTGCCATCCCGAATAGTCTGTCGGCCCTCAGAACTCGCCCCATGGGTGCCAGAAACCCCAGCGCTCATCCGGGTCAACCTGTCAAACGGCCCAGTCGGAGCCGACCCGGTGCGGTCGTCAAACCCCGGGCTGGCCCACTAGCACAGCAGGTACGATTGATGACGCAAAACGGCGCGAAAATGACACAAAAAGGCGGTCCAGGGGCCACAAAAGATGGCTAGCCTGCCCCTCTCGCGCACTGCGTCTGGCAGACAGCCTGGGCCGACGCATTGTGCCCTAGCCTGGCTTAGCCCAAGCGGTGCAATGCGCCAGCCACACCTCTCCCTATCTTCTTCCCACCTGCCGCCGACCCTACACAACAGGGTGGGGGTGGAGGAAGCGAGGCTGGCCCTCACGGCCTGCCTCTGGCCACCGCCAGTCCGACACCGGAGTCGACGAAGAGGGGTGACAGTCACCGGCGGCACCTTCCCCGGTCGCCGAGGCACCCCCTAACGGGGTCCAAACCAAAGAACAGAGAGAAAAAGGGGGAAGGGAGAGAGAGAGAGAGAACGCGAGCGAGGGGGTCCAACGTCGGAATGGAGGGATCCTTATCGCAACGGTAGGATCCGCCGACGATTGCAATGGCGGTGATGACGGTGAGGTAGGGGCGAAGGCGGCGGCGCTCCTCCTTACTCCTCGGTGCTCCTGCTCCTCAGAAACAGTGGCATGGCGAGGGCGGAGGGACGAGGGAGGGCGAGAGAACAAAGGGGAAAAAATAGAGGGAGGTGGCGGTGAGGGTTTTTCGTTGGAAGCAGAGAGGGGAAGGAGAAAAGGGTGGGGGGGTCCACCCTCCCCACACGTGGGACCCGCGGGTCTCACATCCTACCCCACTTAAAACAATTTCATCCTCGAAATTGAGGAAACCCGGTCGCAGAAAAACAACAAGTATGATGAGGCCACTAAGTCACACCTCGACTTCCCGGTGGCCAAAACTGCGACAACTGACAGCTCACACAACACACCCAACACACGGGCGTGGAGCACTCAATCGGATGTAGCCAACCCCACAAGCATGGCACATGTCCAAATCGGACCGAAAGATGAACATAACCACTAGCCAAAAACCACGTGACTGAAGTCATCAACAGACCTCGCCGTTGAGACCAACCGATCAGTAACCCACTCTGTCGCCAGCAAAACCCGACAGAAAAACACAGTCACTAGTGACAACTCGTAAAAACACCTACAAGTCAACCACAAGGCTCAGAGGAATAGCCTCATGTAGCTAGCCATCGCTAGTATCGGCCACATAGCCAAGGAGAAGTCTCGTAAGGAAAACCAATGTCTAAGCGGGAACAGAGACGTGGAAAACCCCTCAACACGTGAAACGACATCCACTAGCACCACTTGTCACCACCAAACCGTCCTCGTGGTTCGACAAGGATACCAAACGAGTGCGGAGCCATAAGAAAACTAGAAATCGTTTGCCCCACAAGCACAACACACAACGACAAAGAAACAAAGAGACGTCTGAGGTTAGCTCAGAACCAAACAACCCAAGATGTCAACAACTCTCGTGGTCAAGCATTGGTAAACTGATAGGCCTCACTGCCACCAAGGACATAGACAGGGAGGTCCTGCTATCGGCTTCCAGACTTACCACCCGACATACGATCGGAGAAAAAGAAAAGAAAAGAAAAGAAAAAACTCACAATGGTTTGGCACCCACCATGAACTATGTAACGCCAAGTGCGGGTGCCACAAAACTGACTGCAGAAAAGCACTCAACCACCATAAACGAGACAACTGCAGGGGCCGAAAATGACACGTTGACCCAAGTAGGACTCAAACCAACACAAGGTACCACAACCCAACACACACAAGCGAGGGAACACCAGACGCAGGCCACAACCAGGACCGGGCGCACCACCGCCAGGGCTACAAAACAACAAGGTAGCTACCATACTGAGGTATGGTACGGACACAAGGGACAAGCCACCATGCGCGTCCCAGAGGTGGAACAACTCAATGCCTCGAGCACCTTGCAAACCGCACATAAAGCTTAAGGCCAGCACACATGGGGCACAAGCACACTGTGCTACCCTAAGCACCAAAACCCACCAAATCACAGCGTACACAACATATCAATGACCCCGAAATGGCACAAGGCCAGCAGAAGGGACTCCCTACCAGAGACCCACCAAGAAGAAACCCACATGAAAGCCTACGAGCTTCAAAGAGCGCAACCAACATGTTGGCTCTTAGAAGCATACCACACAAAGCATTGGCCCTACCACAATAGGTAGTGAGGGCCACACACTAAAAGGTGTCAAAAGCCTCCAAGAAAATAAAGAGGCACCAAGCAAAGCACAAGTGAAAACAATGCCGACACAAGCAAGGTAGGCGAGAGAATCGGGGCTACTCAGAGCTGATCACATGGAACCACACTGTCCCACATCGACCAGTCAGGCAACACAAAAACCCACACAACAAAACACAGCATATAGGTAGGTCCACCAACCTACATCATCATGTGGAAACGGCGGCACGAGGGGAGCAATCCGCTCAACCGCAAAACAACTCAAGGTAAAGGGCCTTCACCAAGGAGGCCACAATAGTGCACACCACAGTGCTAAAGCGCAACAGTGGGGCACCGCCACCCCGAGCAAGCCACAAAAGCAGAGGATGAAGGCACACAACAGGCCACTTCCACACACAAGAGAGGGAACCGAAGCGCAAAACTAGCACCTCCACAAGAAGTACCGCTAGCCTTATGGCCACGGCACACACCACATCACCAACTGCGAGAGCACGCCAGACACGGAAGAACAAAGCAAAGATTGACCCAACCTACAAGCACATTATGTAACACCCCACTTAGACCCGGTCCAGTTATACCAACTCTCATCGAGTCTAAGGGACACGTTACATGGGGAACACACCCAACATATATGAAATGTATGTTGATTCATTCACAAAAATAAAGAATAATGCAGCGGAAATAAAGCAAACCTCATCAACTTTAATAATCAAGTTCATAGTCCATCACAAGTCCACAATATTATGAATAGCTCATTACAATGTTCATAACATAATCAAATCTTCACATACAATTATTTCTCAAACACACAATCTAAGTCAATCTCTCGCTCCGAATCCGATCCCGCTATCAAAGCCTCGGGATCCGCTGTCTCACCTGAAATGTTAAGCAAGTATGAGTCTACAACGAAGACTCATTAAGCAACCCAAAAATAGATTACCAATTAACATATACCTAAAGATTTCAAAACATGTTAATACATATAAAATTCAGCAATCATACTACTTGCATTATGTACATTTATCCCTTCTCAATTAAAACCACAAGTGAATACAATTGCTACTAGAATAAAGCATGATTCCAAGGCATGATCTTAATTACACAATGTTTATTATTACTGAAATATTTCAAATCCGAACATGATGATATGGATTCAAGATATAACATGGTATAGTTTTTATACATGGTTCCAAGAAATTGCATATTAAGCCTGACTTCATCTCATTCACTCAATTGGAAATAAAACAAGTGTTACATGAAATCTTTATAGTGCTGAAAACAAACTTTGTTCATAGCATATACATTTGTACAATTTTCTGTTGCCAAGACATAGCCCAAACCACCCATTAGAAGTCAGATACACATATGACATACTCATCACCTAGGAAAGTAGTGATAGAGTCTTGGTTATTGCGCAATAACTGGGGAAGCCCTCCCCACCTTAACCAGTGGTACTTGTCCACCTCCAAGATTTCTTCCCGTGCCCTCGGAAACATATAACATATTGAACATTTCCATAGGGGCATTACTATGGTCATGTTCCATATTACTTCTATGGTGGCAGTGTCTTATTGGCTATATACATATTCATATACAATTTTCTTCAATTTCAAATGCAACATACCATGTTGCCAAATTGTATACATATAATCAGATTCTGATGGAGACTGATTTCAGATTTGTCACATGCTTTAATTTTGAACATTTTTCACAATCTATTTCAAAAGAATACAATTCTCATAGCAATAATCAGACATAAATAGTTACAGTCATCTAAAATTCTTAGATTTTTTTCCAAAATGTGCCTCCATTGTCATAAGTCAAATCAACAATTATTCAAAATTTTCTGGCATAAAATCTAATTTCCACAGTATTCACATCAGTGCTACAAATAGAGAAAAATCCACTATAATGAAATTATTTGTCAAAATGATTCAATATTTTTACTGCACACATATTATAACTATACAAACCAGTGTTCAAAATCTCATGATTTTTGGAATCCATAAACTATTTACTAATTTAAAACAGTACTACTAACCTATGTACTTTAGTCATGGAAATTTAAGAAAATAGTCAATTTCAGATTTCAGATTTAACACAGTATGGTACACCCTTATCATGTATTACTACATAGAAATCACAATTTTTATCATGAGCATGCATCACATGTGAAAATTGTCTATTAAATATAACCTTAATTTCATAATTCAGAAATTTATCCCAAATCATGGTGTCTACAGAAATTACCCAATTTTACAATGTATCAAAAAGTTGTTCTATTGAGTGATACAACCTTTTACATAATGTCCAATTGAGTCTAAGCATGAAATTATAAATTCAAATATCAAAATAGGTCAAAATTGTGAACAGAAGAACTAGACAGCAAGCAAGTTGCCACTGACTTCAGTAGACGGCGACAAGGTGGACGTTAAGTTTATCCTTGACGGCAATCAAGGTGGACGTTAACCTGACAGGAAAACTTAATTCATTCAGAACCCATGTAAACCCAAAAATCCGATTGTTTTCACTTTCTTTAAAATCTGCAAAAATTGAAAAAGGGTAAAATATAGAGTTGCGAACCCGATCCCTAGGTTACTTGCCTCTAAAACATCAAGAGATTCACGGATTAAGCCGATGAAGCCCGCCTTGGCCAACCAAGACAGTCCTCCTTTTGGGCTGAAACCCTAGATCTGCCGATCCCCGATGGTTTGCACACCTTGGAGACGCCTCAAGCCTTCAAAAACACCAGTCCTCCACTTGCAGAAGCTCGGTCAAAGCCTCCTCGAAGATCAAATCGCCAGTCTTTCTTCCTCTTTCTTAGAAGCTTGGAGAAGACACCCAAAAACAGGTTCTAAGAGGTTAACCCTCTCTTTTTATAAATGGGATGGCCTCTCCAAACCAAACCCTCGAGCCCAGATCCGTAACCCCCAAGGTTTCCAAAAATATAGCCCTTACCATAACTCTACCCGAGCTGGACAGCGAGAATCTTGCTGTCAGTTTCGGAAGAAATAACGTCAAGGGTTACTGCCATTTACACAGAGTAAACATCAATCGATATGGACGTTTATCTGGAGTTGACGGCAAGGATGTTGTCGTTAACCTGTTGTTGACGATAGTCAATGTTGTCGTCAGAAACACAGGTCAACCTGCATCCACCCAAGAACAGACCATTCTACACTACAAGCCACAAAACCATATACATACATGCACAGAATTTTCTAAATGCACAATAAAATAAATATCAATTGAAATTAAAAACTACTAAGAAATTTTCAGGACATCACACATCAAATGAGCTTGGAAACGCACATCAAGGCTGTTGCCCAGATAGCAAGCCCAGAGGGGGGGGGGGGGGTGAATGGATTGCTTAAAAATTCTTTTAGTAGAAATTCCTGTGAATAAAACAAACTAGACATACAACACTAAGATCAATAGTTAGGGTTAGTGTTAATCAAACCAAACAAGCAAGCACAAAGACAACATGAAATTTTATCATGGTTCGAACCTCCTATCCCAAGGAGTCCTACGTCCAGTCCCTAAGCAACCACTTGGGATTTCACTATACAAGTGTACAGTCCCCCTTAAGGACACTTACACATCCAGCTGCAGTTGACCTTCTCTTCTCAACTAGAAGAAGAATAACACCACCTGTACCAACATGTCTTCTCTTCACACCAGAAGAGGATCAACCAAAAGGAATGTGTTGTATGAAGAAGGCCCCAAGACCAAGCTTATAATCACTTGCTTGATCTGAGTGAAGTCTGAGAGACATTAGATGATTACAAGATGACTCTCTCTCAGAACTATGCAAGCTCTCAAAAACACATGCACTATTCTCACACAGAGCTAAGAGCTATAGATGGTTGAATTGGACGAGCTGGCTCTTGTTGTTTCTTCAGGTGACTGGAGTTTCAAGCTTCTCAAGGTTCAAAGATTCGAACTGTCTAACTTTTTTGCATGGAGTCACCAATCTTCTATTTATCTTCTTTGAAATAATTTTGACCGTTGTAGTATCCGTTGAGATATCTATTGTCTCACAGCTTCATGCTCGTTAGAGAGACTGGTCCGAAGTAAGGAGTAGGTGATCCTGCAGCCATTAATGCTTGGATTGACACTTACACCTTCAAGGAAAGATTGTCTAAATCTTCTATCTTTTTTGTCAGGTTGACAACTCCACCTTGACGTGCGTTTATACAAAAGTCCTGCATACAATAAATGCTGACACCTAGACAACTTTTCATTATCTAAATTATTAGTCAACATTAGTAGTCGTGCAGTATGAAGATACACCAAAAGGGAATGTTATTCTATCATCACATAAAGCAAGACTTTATGTGACAAGTGAAGTAAGCAAGGATATCGTGTGGAAATATTGTACTAACACAACAAATGATCAAGATCTTAGGATACAATAAGATGCGCGGGAAGGCTTTTTGAAATCCATAGAGTTTTGAGCATATCCATATTTAAATCTTATAAGGAATGAAAATAAGAGGATAAAGCAAGACTATTCAAGAGCTATATAAATTTATTTGAAAGTAAAGAACATTCTGTATAGAAATGATATTGATATCAAATCGATGATATAATCATGTGAGAATGTAGTTCATGTTGAGACTAAGTCGATATGAACATAATCCATGTATTAATGAAATGAAATCGATGTTCTATACAAAGTCGTTACTTAACATAAATCGATGAGCAGATGAAATCGTTGTTTCAATAGAATCGATGCTTCATAGACGGTCGTTGTAGAGATGAATCGTTGTAGCAACCAAATCGTTGTTTCTATGATGAAATCGTTGTTTTAATGATGAAATCGTTGTTTCAATGAAATCGTTGTTTTAAGGAAGAAATCGTTGTTGTGCTCAAATTGTTGTTTAAGTAAAAGTGAATCGTTATTTTGAGCAAATCGTTGTTTAAGTAGGCAAATCATTGTTGTGATCAAATCGTTCTTTAAGTGAAAGCAAATCATTGTTTTGATCAAATTATTATTTAAGTGAAGCAAATCATTATTTCGATCAAATCATTCTTTAAGTGAAAGTAAATCATTGTTTTACTTATGAAATCGTTGTGAGACCGAATCGTTGTTTTACTTATGAAATTGTTGTTTCACTTATGAAGTTGATATGAGACCGAAATCGTTGTTTTACTTATGAAATCGTTGTGAGACCGAAATCGTTGTTTTACTTATGAAATCGTTGTGAGACGAAAATCGTTATTTAAGTGACTTATAGAATCATTATGGCGATCGAATCATTGTTTCTATAAAGGAAATCGTTGTGTACTTAGACAAAACATATGCATTTGAACTTACAACAGTGTGTGAGGATAACTTACAGATTTGCTAGATTTATTTTCTATGGATAATCTTTAGAAACAATTGTTAGAAAGCATTTTATAGGGTTTTGTTAATCACCAAAAATTACATATATAATTCATGATAAATTTTATATGGACTGGCGGTGGTCCTTCCTGGAGCTGCCTTGTGCTTGTCCTTAATGTCGCTGCTCCTCTCTCTCTCTTCGTGGAGTTGAACCGCCTCGTTGGGTGGACTGTTGGCGTTACAGTCTACTTGTATGCTTCTCGTTAAGGTGCGGTACCTTGACCATTTTCTTGGGAGTTGTGTTGGCCAACTCGCCTTCGATGTTCAGTCCTACGCCAAAGAGCGCCGTTTTGGGAGAACTCCACCAGAACAGACAACCAAACCATAGAGAACACAGAAACAACCTGAAGCGAACACAGGACAATCTGGGGAGAACCTCCACCAGAAATGACAAAGGGCAAACCCGAAAATAACCTTGCCAAAATATGCAGCTCAGACAACCAACAACACAAACCTTAGAGATAGCACAACAGTAAACAAAAGCAAGCACAAGACAGTTCTAGGAAGAACCCTCACCAGAACAAGCAAAGGATCATTCTAGAAAACCTCACCAGAATCCACAACCCAAACAACCAAACAACACAGACCTTCAGAGAGAACACAACAACAAGCAGAAGCAATGCAAGACAGTCCTAGGAGAAACCTCCACCAGAACGACCAAAGCACATGTCACGCCCTGCCAATTTAGCAGCGGAATAAATCGAGGGGACGTGAGCAATGTATATGGTAGCGTAAATTACGCGTATAGTCGCAAAAAAGTATTAGAGCCACTAATGAATAATTACAATAAACTCTTCATTTTATTGATAAATTATCTAAACTATTAAAATCACTAACTCTGAGCCAAAACATAGGGCTAAATGACATCATTATAATTGGAAAGGATATTTAAGCAAAAGTCTAACTATACTCTATAATACTAAGGTCATTCCATCACTATGACTACAGGTCGCTCATCACTCCAGTCCATTCCCGTTGGTGTGTGTAATGTCATCATCCGACTTACCTAAAACACATATAACAAATAGTACATGGTGAGCGATAACGCTTAGTAGGACTTAATATCTCGTGTAAACAGACATGCTTTAAGTGATTAATGTCTTGTAAAGTAGGATAACTAGAGAGAACGATTAAGTATAGTCAAAAGATTAATAACACATGATAACAAGAGAACAATAGTACTTCCAAAAAATATAATGCAAACCTAGCATGATAAAGGATTGGCCATATAACGAGATAGCATGTAACGTTGTACAAAAGTGCACTAGTCGAGATAGCATGTAACGTTTGGTCGATCTTCTTGTCAACCAAGAGAATATAGTATTGTGATTGATTGTCTTCGATTAAATCTTGATAGTCATGTGTTTGGATGCATGCCGAACACCCTGATCCTTGAACCCCCACGAGTAAATAGCCTTTTGGGTGCACCTCCCAGAACCAGATCGGACCATTTATAATGTTGTCTGGCATTGATCATGTTTGTTATCTTAGACAATCAATAGATGGCCAAATAAAGTACCAAGAATAGATGAGAGTAATAGAAGAATAGATGAGAGTGTAAAGAGAGGAGATGAGAATGAGGGTCACAATCGTAAATCGATGTTAAACATGTGATAGTATCAGTTGCACAACACAATCGTGTGCCGACAGTCCAGTGGAAGTCACCACTGCCCAATAGTCGTGCTACAAACACAGGCCAGAGGTCCGACGTGATCTCAAGGTAAGAGAGAACAATCTAAGACAGTTGGATCATGCTGATCCCTAAGGATAAAATAGGTATTGATGGTACAACCTACTCGTCGGCAATGGACATCCGCCAAAGCCAAGGCCTCTTACGAAGGCCTCGACAAGGAGTTCCTGGTCCTGTCAAGAGTATCCCCAACGGAGAGATCGTCTAAGCCAAGATAAAGTGTGTATAGAAACGTTGTCTGTCTTGCCTCGAGTGCTCGAAGGCAGCGGGATGCGATAATAGTATTCAAATCAAGCAAATAAAATGAAGACAAATTCATTTAAATAAATAGGGAAATTTACATGATTAATTACACTTAATTACTAGATAAATTATTGAGTAATTTAGGTAAGGTCTCATGGCAAAAAATTCACGTTTTGTGTGTACATGTGTAAGAGAATCAAGCTAGCAAGAGAGAGTTGTACACACATCTTTTAATTAATAAAATTATGTGAATATTAGCAAATACACATTAACATGTTGTTACTATTCATAACAGTGTATTATATGGGCTAAAAATGATTATATGGCATGATTAACATGGTTTGCATGCAATTTAGGGTTTCTGGATAGATAGTCAGGTCGCAACATCGACCAACGTCGCGTTCAGGTCACGACAGGCTAGGCCGATGCGACGACCATGATCTGGTCACGACGGGTCAGGCTGATGCATTCAGGTCGTGACTGACGAGCCTATGTGATCCAGTTCAGCCGAGACGTCGACGCGACGACAAGGTTTTCGTCGCGACGTGTCGGGGCGATGCGTTCAGGTCGAGACCGGCCTGATCAGAAGATCGTGACGCAGGGTCCCATCGCATTAAGAACGTGACGTGAGGCCTTATCGCGACCCGGTTGAGAATGCGATAGGTCCCGGCCCGAGCTCAGGAACTTGCACAGGTTTCCTTGGGCTGCGGTCCATGTAGTCAAGGCTTGACACAGTGTTCTTCAAAACTTTATATAAATTCATATACATGGTGAAAAATCACGAAATCAATTTTAAATGAAACTAGACATGTAGAGGTATCAACAATAGAAAGTAATTACACTTCTAACATGGTATGACCATGCTATACACACGATACTTCGCAATGTAACAAAATTAGACATAGTGATGAAAAATGATTAAATTAGAAAAGATCACTTGATAGAAATTAGAGAAAATGAAATCATTAGATTCCTGATATCAAGTAGCATATACAATAAAAGTTCCAAGGCACGAGATTAAGCATGGAGATAGATTTAGGATAAACAAGTCAAGTCGGGTACATGTTCTTAACAGAACTTGAGTATGAAATACTCATGAATGGCATGATGAAAATTGGGGAAAACATGGGACTTTTGGGATCATGGTCTACCTATGGTCGGAATTAATTGGTTTTTGCTTGAGAGATTACCTATCTTTAAGCGCTTCTGTGATCCTAGGGCTAGAACTTGAAGAACACAAAGAAGCTCTCCTTCCACGCCTTCTCCTCCACGAATTCCTCCTCCTTTGGCCTCTTTCCCACATCCAAGAGATCTCAGATAGACATTAGGGTCGGCCATGAGGATTTGAGAGGTCTATTTAAAGGTATTGTAGTGTTATTTCCTAATACAACTCTACCTCTCTTCCAACTCCAATTTTCATATTTATCTTACATTTCTTAGCATAAATCCTCTTATTTGGGTTAGATAGGACTCCAATTTCGTGTCCAAAAGGTTAGGGTAGAGTTAGGACTCTTATATATATATATATATATTGAGTCATATTAATGCTTTAATTGACCCTTTTTAATTAGGAGATAATGTAGTTACGAATTTCACTCATTTAATATGAGTCTCCTATATTTATCTCAATTTCCTCTTATCTAAAACTTCTTTTTAGATTAGGATAGAGCTCTATTTCATTACTATCGAGTTAGACTAGGGTTAGGACTCTTCTTAAGATAATACATGAGTTGTAAAGAGATTTTCTTACCCTTTTTAATTTACTAATAATTTAGCCACAAATTTAATCTTATTTATCTCTCATCCATCATTTGGACTCTTACTTTTGGCCCAATAACTTATGTATGGACCAATTATATAACCCATATACTTAATTTACTTAATGGGTTTTAAACACCCCTTTAAATTAGAGAGTTTAATCATGGGCCAACATTGTCCATTGGTCCAGCTCCTATAATGGGCTATCAACACACATGTTTGGAGTCTACCCATACTTTTATTTTGATTTATAATCCACTTTGGCATATATGATAATGGGTTCTCCGACTTATTCCTTAATTACAATAATAAGTCACAATAATTCTTAAACTTGGTCTAAATGATTTTTCTTTGACCATATTTCTTGATGGGTCATTAGAGAATATTATTTAAGGTATAACTATCATTGTTACAAAATTTTTGTATGTGTTTACACACATGAAATAATAATGCGTACCTTTTTAACTAGTTTTAAAATTATTAATCGATAAGATTTTAATTTATCTATAAATTTTAATTAAATGAATTTTCTGGGGTACTACAACACTGTTCTAGGAAAACCCGCTAGAATGCACCAGCCAACAAACATCATACCTCAAACCCTGAGGTAGTATGACAACAACCAGAAATGAGCACGAAACAGTCTTGGGAGAAACCCTCACCAAGACAACAACAAATGGTTCTGGGAAACCTCACCAAAACAAGCAAATAAGAGCTCTAGGAACACCTCATTAGAACTCACAACCAATTGGCACAGGGCCACCAAGCAAGCACAAACAAGTGACAAGACACACCACCAGAGACATCACAAGCACGCACAAAGCATCGGCTAAGTCCGAGCAACAATGTTGACTCAACAAACCACGGGGCACCCACAACTCACTGACAGATGAGGCAACATGCCCAAGCAACCACTGCACAAAAACAACCAAGAGGAAGGCACAACTAGGAAAATAAAGACGCCTTCCACCAGACCCGCAAACAGTCTGCTCCTTGCTTCGAACCAGTCTCTCTAACGTGCATGAAGCTGTGAGACAACATTATTTCAACGAATGGTCAAAATATATCAAAGAAGATAATAGAGACTGGTGACTCCATCAATGGAGCACGATTGTTCGAACCCTTAAATCTTTGAGAAGCTTGAACTCCAGTCACCTGAAGAACAACAAGAGCCAGCTCATCCATCCAACTTTTCTGTAGCTCTTAGCTCTCTATCAGAATAGTGCATTGCCTTTGAGAGCTTGCGTAGATCTAAGAGAGAGTCCACTTTGTAATCATCTTGTGCCTCCCAGACTTCGCCTCAGATTAAGTAGTGATGAAGGTTGGTCTTGGGGCCTTCCTCATACAACTCATTCTTTGTGGTTGATCCTTTTCTGGTGTGAAGAGAGGACCTGTTGGTACAGGTGGTGTTGTTCCTCTTCTAGTTGAGAAGAGAAGGCCAGCTGCGGCTGGATGTGTAAGTGTCCTTAAGGGGGATTGTACCCTTATATAGTGGAATCCTAAGTGGTTGCTTAGGGACTGGACGTGGGACTCCTTGGGATAGAAAATCCGAACCAGGATAAAATTTCTTGTTGTCTGTGTGATTGTTCTCTTTATGTTGATTAACACTAACTCTAACTATCGATCTTAGTGTTGTATGTCTAGTGTTTTATTATATAGAATTATTACACGAAAGATTTTAAGCAATCCATTCACCCCCCCCTCGGACTTGCTATTTGGGCAACAGAACGGTGCTAACAACGCACTTGAACTATTTTATGGATAGCCATAGCCATTAACATATTGTAAATATTAGAAGACTTTGCTCTGATATCAACTGTAACGCCCGAGAATCCGATACTCGGAACCCTCCAAGTATCTGACCCTTGGACCGCCATCCATGGATCCGAAGACCCGGAAGAATTAAAAATATGTCTAGTGAGATATACAACAGGTTTAAATAGCTGAACAAGTAAAGAAGTGCAACAACGGAAAAGAAATTATATACACAATGTCACAGATAATAATTCAAGTGCAAAGGAAATACTGACCGTTTCTAACGCTGCTGACAACAAGCGGTACAACGCTAACCGTCTGAACACAAGCACTGACTCCTGCAACTCAAACCTGGAAAGAAGTATGGGGAATGAGCTTTGCAACGAAGCCTAGTAAGGAACCCAACCCCTCACCAGTTCGAACAACGGGAACAAATAGGCAGGAGAACAACAGGCTAAAAAAGTAACTAATTGTACAAGCAAAAAGTGGCGATAAATTAACTGAACGACTACCAACTAAACAGTAGGCAGGTAACTAGCAATACTAAAAATAATAAAAGTACTAAAATAAACTGAGTACACAGTCCACAAGTACCGCCAACATGACACAACTACACACAATCTCAACCTTGGTAAACATACTCAACGAACGCTACTAGGCTGCACACGCAGACGGAAAGTCCTCGTTTGGACAACACACACTAGCCACAAACCAACCTCTACTAGTCAGTGGTCAGGTGAGCCCATTGACGTCTTACCGCTCGACCACAAGTCCAGTCTCCCCTTCCCCCGGAGTGAGATGCGTGGACAAACACAACCACAAGCCGTAGTCTGATCGGACTAAGATCCCACGCATGTCCTCCCAACATAGCTCTGGAACTGTGTAAGGTGAGGCAGTGAGAACGGACTAGCTGGACTGCTCCAGGACTCTCCAAACACCGCGGGACCTGAACCAACTAAGAGATTTATGCAAATGACTCAACGCCGCTGTCCAACACCATTTTCCCCTTCGTCCGGAGAAACGCTCGACGGGCGCACTCGTGGCTCGGAGACCACCCTCAACGGGCCCATGAGGACGGTTCCTGGGGAATGGTAACAACCCAAAAGCACATTATGCACTGGGACAGGTCCTCAAGTGTTGCAACACCAGACAAAGACTAGTAAGGTGCAGTGCTAGGAAGTCAGCACAGGCGTCATGAGTACAGAACAAAAACTTGGTGCGAAAATAGATCTACTAAAGTACCTGACTGACAGTCAACCTTGAAAAGCTTATATTGCCATCCTGGACAGTCGGTCAGCCCTCGAAACTCACTTCACGGGTGTCGGAAACCCCAACACAATTGTCCGGGTCAACTGGCCCTGTCGGCCCGGTCGGAGCCGACCCAGGCATGCCCAAAAATCGAGGAACCCGATGCGGCGGTGGTCAAACCTTGGGCTGGCCCACTGGCATAGCAGGTATGATCGATGACGTGAAAATGACGCGAAAAGGCGGTCCGAGGGCCACAAAAGGTGGCTGGCCTTCCCCTCTGGCGCATTGCGCTGGGCAGACAGCCTGGGTTGGCACATTGTGCCCTAGCCTGGCTCATCCCAGGCCTGTGCAATGCGCCAGCCCCACCTCCCCCCATCTTCTTCCCACCTGCGGCTGACCCTGTACAACAGGGTGGGGGTGGAGGAAGCGGGGGTGGCCTCCGCAGATGGCCTCCGGCCACCGTTGGTCCGGCACCGCCGCCTGCGGGGAGGGGCGACGATCACTGCCGGCACCTTCCCCGGTCGTCAAGGCACCCCCCAACGAGGTCCGAACAAGAGAACAAAGAGAGAGAGAGAGAGAGAGAGAGAGAGAGAGAGAGAGAGAGAGAGAGAGAGAGAGAGAGAGAGAGAGAGAGAGAGAGAGAGAGAGAGAGAGGGATCCGACGCCGGAATGGGAGGGGATCCTTACCGCGACGGTAGGATCTGTCGGCGACTACAATGGCAGTGTCGACGGCAAGGTAGGGGCGAAGGCGGCGGCACACGGTGGCGCTCCTCCCTGCTCCTCGGTGTAGCTCGATAGAGGAAGAAGGGGGGGGGGAAGGGTGGCGACTATCCCCTTGCTCCTCGGCGACGACGACATGGCGAGGGCGAAGGGACAAGAGAGAGACGATGGAGGCGAGAGAACAGAGGGGGAAAAAAAAAGAGGGAGGCGGCGACGAGGGTTTTTCGTTGGAAGCAAAGAGGGGAAGGAGAAAAAGATGGGGAGGGGGTCCACCCTCCCCACACATGGGACCCGCGGGTCTCACATATAGTAAGTTTAAACAATCATGTTACAGTAAACATTATTATCTATTACAACATATGTTAAGTTCTGTTACAGTAAATATTATTCCTTATTATAGTATACGTTAAGTCCTATTACAGTAAATGTTATTATCTGTTACAATATATGTTAAGTTCTATTACAATATATAATTCTTAACCTTAAGAAAATAAAAAATCTATTTACCTATAACTATCGACATTCTAACTCAAATCCTCACAAACCCAACACAGAATGATCACCATTAAATGACAACCACACTTGTGTTAGAACATAACATCTTTTTTTTTAGTAAGTCTTGATATCACTTACAATAAACATACACATCATTTAGAGTATGTATTGACACCACTTACAATATATGTTAAGTCATGTTATAGCAAACATATTTTCTATTATAACATATGTTTATTCTCTATTACAACATATATTACTCTTCGTATAGTAAATATTAATTCATGTTACAATATACGTTAAGTCGTATTATAATATATGTTAAGTTCTATTACAGTAAATATTATTATCTATAATATATGTTAAGTCTCATTATAATTAATGTTACAGTAAATATGATTCTCTGTTATAATAAATATTACAATAAACGTTATTTCTTGTTACATTATACATTAAGTCTTATTACAATATACATTAAATTTTGTTATAATAAATATTAAGTCTTCTTTACTGTAACATGAGTTAACATATATTATAAGTGGTGTCAAGACTTACTGTAAATGATGTGTATGTTTACTATAAGTGTTATCAAGACTTCCTTAAAAAAAAGAGATATTATGTTGTAAACAAGTGTGGTTGTAGCTTAGTGATGATGATTTTGTGTTGGGTCTGTGAAGACTTAAATTCGAATCTCAATAGTCATAAGTAAATAGATTTTTTTTCTTAAAGTTTACAGTTATAGACTATAATAGAACTTAACATCTACTGTAATAGAGAATAACATTTATTGTAATAGGACTTAACGTATACTGTAGCGGGGCTTAACTCATATTGTAACATAAAATAATATTACTATAACAGGTTTAACACATACTGTAATATGGAATAATATTTACTGTAACATGACATAACATATGCTATAATAGATAATAATGTTTAGTGTAACAGGGCTATATAAGTTTACTGTAACTACTTTAAGTCTATAATTTACAGGGGATATGAAAAGAAGGAAGGGTAAAATTAGAATTTAAAAGAAGTACTTATGCTAAAAGGACGAAAATAGTCTTTTGAGACTCATAAATGCTATATAGGGAGTAGAAATTAAGCTACATAGAAAAACAAGAGTTTTGTAGCTTTTAAAAATTTGATAGAAATTAGGAATTAAGTTAGACCTTCCGATAGGGATCTTAATTATTTTTCTTAATTAAGATTTAATGTACATTTTATTCAGCATGTTATAATTTTTGTTCAAAATATTTCAGTGTGTGCAATTTTAATTTTTTTGTCATGTAAACTATCTTGTGCATCAATCACTTAAAAATTGTATTAACCAACTTAACTTTAAACATACACCTAATTTAACATGTTATATTGTATTCTCATTTTTTAAAAATATGTACGATTTGAATCCGGAAGCCAAACTTTGCAACCCTCAGACTGCACTAAACTGGCGACGAAGGTCCAATGATAAATATAATGATTATTCATTAAATAACAATATCCTTGAAAAATTCCTTGCCAAATAAAAAAAAAATACTTGATCTTGCAATAAGTATCTTACATCAAATGTAGAGGAAAATTTTTGTCCCACATGAGAGAGAGTGAGAATAAATGTGTGCTTAAAATAAGGACACTTGAACCTCTCTCACAAGAGGACTTTTTTCTAAGAGAAAAAGACAAAACACCGAATAGAGGATAATACTTTTTGAGGAGAGCACACACAAAAATTTCATATATTTTCAATGACGTCGTCTGTGAGAAACAGGACAAAAAGCCATGGGCCCTATTGAGTGACCAAGCGATCTAGCTCTCAAAACACCCGAGTGATCGAACGACCGAACGTCGGCACGTCCAAGTGAGAGGCCGCCTATAAGAGTAGGCACCTAGGTGACCGAGCGAGCGATCGATCTGTTGGCCCTTTTGGTACGACAACAAGCTAACCTAGAGGGGGGGGGTGAATAGGTTTTCTGAAATCTGAAACAGAAACTAAAACACATGAAATTATCACTTGAATGTTTGGTTAGTTGAGTGTGATAGAGAGTAGTAGTGCGGAAGTAAATGAACAATCACACAAAGAACACAAAAATTTTATCTTGGTTCGGCCCTTCCCACATAGAAGTCCTACGTCTAGTCTCCAAACAATCTCTTGGGATTTAACTAACCAAGGGTACAGTCCCCCTCAAGGACAATACAACACCCAGCACCCCAGCTGGTCTTCTTCTCTTTCCGGGCAAGAAGGCAGCCCACTTCTCTTACAGGTCAAGAAGCCAACCTCCTGGTACAAATTCCAGTGTGGTTCTGCTAGACTTAAACCCCCAGCTAGGTTCTACACTGAGTACAGTCCCTCAACTGGACAGAAAATGCCAGCAACTACACTGGCCAACTCTTCACACAGAAAGAGACTCACTGTATACAGTCCCACAACTAGACAAAAATCTTTCTTAGAAAAGAAAGAACAAAACTGAGAGTTTTACAAGAATGGACTCTAACCCAGAAACTCTCAGCAAAGAACTCTCCCCAAGAATTACAATGACCACAGAGAGAGAGTGAAGAGAGGAAAACTTGAAAGCTTCGAAAACTTCTGTTATGAAAAGCTTCTCTTGATTGGGCTTGAGCTCTTCTCTCTTTCTTTGAGTGTATGTGGAGTTCAGGTTCCTCACAGGATGTGCACTCTTTTAAAGATCTTCAGGAAAGCTCTCTCTCTTTGTTCTACAGTCTTGCTTCATCTTTTATATGAGCAGCTTTGAATAGATCCGTTGAAGAGATCCGTTGGAACTATTCTAGTCATTGCTGATCTTTCTATTCTTCTTCTGACTGTCAGCCACTTGGTGGTCTTCGAGATCTACAAGCATAGAAGAAAGTATTTAGATCAAAGAGTGTTTCTATAAAAAAGGCTCGTACTTCTGTGTTTCCTGCAGTCACCAGAAGTGGTAGGTGAGTCCTTTTTATCTGATAGGAAAGAAGAGATCCTATGAGATAAGCAAAAAGATCTTCTGTCAGAAAGATAGAAGATTACGCAAATGAAATATATTTGACTTTTCATTAAGCGCCAAAAATATTTTGAAATCTGAGTATAAAGGAAATCGATGTTTAAGTTGAAATCTATGTTTGAACAGAATCCATGTTCTAATGAAATCCATGTTTCAACAGAGTCGATGTTTAAGTGAAATCGATGTTAGAACAAAATCGATGTTTGAACAAAATCGATGTTTAAATAAAATCAATGTTTAAGTTGAAATCAATGTTTAAATGAAATCGATGTTCATGAAATCGATGTTCACAAAGAGTCGATGTTCAAATGAAATCGATGTTTGAACAGAATCGATGTTTAAGTGAAATCGATATTTTCAACAGAATCAATGTTTAAGTTGAAATCGATGTTTTAAATAGAATTGATGTTTTCAACAGAATCCATGTTTAAGTTGAAATCGATGTGGCACTTTGTGAATTGAAATCGATGTATATTGAATAGACATCGATTTGACTTTTCAGTGCAAATCACATAGTGATAGTGCCATAAATTTATATTTATTAGGAAATCATAATATTGAATATATTTAATAATATTTAATTAATCATAAGTTTTGTTATCACCAAAATGTAAGGGTAAAATATAGAGTGGTTCAACACGATCAACCAAATGCTCAAGTGAAACGACACCAAATAGAGGATAATATTTTTTGAGGAGAGCACACACAAAAAATTCATATATTTTCAATAACGCTGTCTGTGAGAAACATGACAAAAAGCCATGGGCCCTATTGAGAGACCAAGCGATCTAGCTCTCAAAACACCTGAGTGATCGAACGACCGAACGTCAGCATGTCTAAGTGAGAGGCCGCCTATAAGCGTAGACACCTAGGTGACCGAGCGACCCCCCCCCCCCCCCCCCCCCCCCAAGAGAGTCATTTTCCAAGAGAAAAAGACAAAACTTTGAAGAGGAGACAATACTTTTCGGATGGCACGCACACTAAAATTTTACATCTTTTCACTTAGTATTAATTAGCATCAGTGGCGCACAACAATTGGTGCAACCGATAAATGACCTTGCCCAATAAAAAAATCTCCTTTTCAAAGACAAAAATCTGTATTTATGAATCAAATGTTTGTTTCATGACCAAAATAAGTTTTTTTATGAGCACAAAGTTCTAATTTTTAAGCTAAAAGTCTATATTTTCAGCCCAAAATAGATATTTTGAGCTCAAAATTAGTATTTCTAAGCACAAATTAGTAATTTTCAGGTCATTTTTAACCCAAAATTATTATTATCAAGCCTACGACACTGTTTTAAAATCCAATAGCAGTTTTGAGACCAAAATTAGTATTTTTAACCCAAGTGTCTATTATTTTAATCATAGATTAGCATTCTTAATATTTTATCAACCACAAACGAACTATTAATCACTACTAGCCACCCATTGATGTTGTCTAGCTCCATATAAGTTGGCCCAATAAAATTGCCCTCTTTGCAACAAATGGGAAAAGACGTTTACCAAAACATATTTTCCAGAAACTCAAGCTCTTTCAAAATTTCAGCCTTTTTCATTGTCGAAAGGTTGTTGGTTTTAAAGTTCTGACATGACATTTGACATCAACAGATGTGAGAAATCCATCTACAAATGCCACAATGGGCCATGAGCCTTCACATGCACTGATGCACAAAAAGCCTCATGTCGGTCTTCTCTTCACCGGCATATGTACTTATTATAAAGAAAAATAATATATATATATATATATATATATGTTACACAATCCAAAGGTGTAACATATATATATATATATTAATTAGAAGTCTCTGATTGTAATAGAGAGATTTTTACTGTAACATTATTTAACGTATACTGTAATTATAGATAATATTTACTATAATGAATTACAGTTCTGTTAGGATTGGAAAATAAATTAAATATTTATTAGGGACTCCTAATTAATTTAACATATATATATATATATATATATATATATAATATATATATATATAATTAGAAGTCTCTGATTGTAATAGAGAGGTCTTTACTGTAACATTATTTAACGTATACTGTAATTAGAGATAACATTTACTGTAATGAATTACAGTTCTGTTAGGAATTGGAAAATAAATTAAATATCTATTAGGGACTTCTAATTAATTTAACATATATATATATATATACAATACAATTTTATTAAAATCTTATGTCTTTTGGTTCGGTCAGCATCATTTAAGAGTGACATTGTCGTCGTTACCAAATCTCAAATCACTCTAAAAGCTCTCCCTATGATTTTTGAAACTCACAAATTAAGTCATAATAAATATCTTCCTCTCTATCTCTCTCAAAATTTATTTTTTGATAAGTTGATTTTCACTTTTTTGTTTAGAAAATAGAGGGAGAAAAAATGAGATCTAATTGATTGGATTATGTTTTTCACTTTTTCATCTCCATTCTCAAACGCTGGCACTAGTGAAAGGTCATGCCCCCAAAAAAGTGAAAGGTACTCTTATAATTCAACTATGGTGGATTGCAAGGAAAATTGCTCGTTGGCCTATGTCGGAAGGTCTCAAATATTGAGAAATGTCATTTCACGAAAGAAAACTCTTACTGCAACAAACTCAACCCCTCGTTAAGGGAGGGAGGGGAGTTGGGTGGGCTCACCACATGTTGCAACTAGGAGTGTTCACAATTCGATTTGGTTTGGACCCCTTTTTTGAGAAAATCGAATCGAATCTAAAGTCAACTGATTCGATATGATTTGAACCGAAAGGGTTTGAGAAAATCAAACCGAATCTAAAGTCAACCGATTCGGTTTGATTTGAATCGAAAGGGGAAAAAAAAGTTTAATGGGGGGTTGTGAGCATCAAACTCACAACCTCCCCATGGTAGGATGGGCCTCCAACCACTGCACTATTATTTTTCTTGTGATACATTATATATATACATATGTTCAGTTCATTTTGGTTCCTCGGACCACAACTGAATTGAATTGTGAAACCCTCAACCAGTCGATTCGGTTTGATTTTTCAGTTTGGACCGATTTTTAAACACCCCTAATTGCAACAAACTCAACCCCTCGTTAAGGGAGGGGAGTTGGGTGGGCTCACCCCTGGAGTTGTGCCCACACCAATGGAGTTATTTGGAGTTTACAACAAGCTATTCTCTTTCATAAACCCAACCTAATTTGGGCTCACAAAACATGTCATGTCAATAAGAAAAATGTTTATTATACTTTTTAATATATTTACAGATATATATTTATCTCTCAATAAAATAGACGCAACATATTACAAATATATTGATTAATAAAAAGATAGAAGTATATTTCTAAATATATTTAAAAGTATAATAAATATTTTCTTGAAGAAATATATTTTTGATCTCTCAATAAATTAGACACAATATTACAAATATATTGATTAATGAAAAAGATAGAAGCACACTTCTAAATATATTTAAAAAATACAATAGATAGTTGGAAAAGTTAATTATCAGTCCCTATCAGAAAAGCATCTTACTTGTAGGTCCCTGCCAAGAAAAGATGTACCAGATAGTCCCTCCTTTTGGTGGGTTTTACCAATCAGTAGGGCTGCCAACGGGTCAGAGTCGGAATCAGAAATGGTACTTTCCATATCCATTTCCTATAAGAAAATCAGAAATGGGTCGGAAACGGAAATTAATCGGAAACATTTTGTACGATCAAATGGTAGATGTATATAGTATTAGAAACAATGGTAAAAGAGATGTCTTTGATAATAATATGTATAATACATACTACGAGAGAGATAAGTTAATTATATTCTATTTACAAATTAAAGAGAAACTAAAAACTTAGTCTAAAGTTTTTTAATATTAAGAAATAAGATTTTAAGAGTATATATTTTGTAAATAAAATACAAAATATATCTTATCGGAAACGGAAACGAAAAATCGGAAAATAATCGAAAATAGAAAAACGGATACGGAAAGGTCAGAAACGGATCAGAAAGTCGGAAATCGGATATCCATTGGCAGCCCTACCAATCAGTCTATGGTAGACACTTTTGCTAACAATCTTTCATTTTATTTCCCATTTTACCCTTCTATATAATTAATGTATTTCTTACCGTCAGAGAAAGCATGCCACTGCATTCATACTTTAATTGATTTATTCGTTTACTTTAACTGATTTATTTGTTTACTTTAACAAAGCTCTTTGTACACTTTAACTTATTCTTTAGTTGGCTGTTGTGTATGTGAGTGTTTTTTTAAAACACTATAACTACTACTTTAATAGACAATATTTATTTTAATTAATTTAATTATATTTTTAACTGATTTTCTCTTCTACTTTAACTGATTTCCTCTTATATTTTAACTAATTTTCTTACATACTTTAACCATTTTTTCTCTTATCTTAATAAGTTTTCTCTTTCACTTTAACTAATTTCTTTACCTATTTAACATACTACAACTACTACTTTAACAGATAACAACTATGATTTTATAACACTATATCTACTACTTTAACACACTATAACTACTAGTCTACTACTTTAACAAAGAACAAACACTTTAACTGATTTCCTCTTCGATTTTATTAGGTTCTTCTTCTTCTTTAACATATTTTCTCTTCTACTTTAACCAATTTTCTCTTCTACTTTAACACATTGGCTAAAGTAAATAAAGAAATTAGTTAAAATATGAACACATTGGGCCTCCATTCCTGATATTTAGAAATACATTAATTACACACATCCAGTTAAAGAATAAGTTAAAGTATAAGAAGAACGTAGTTAAAGTAAATCGATTAAAATATGAACACAATGGCCCTCCAATCTTGATGTTCAGAAATGCATTAATTATATGAAAGTAAAAAAAAAAAACAACACACACACATACACAACAACTGGTTAAATAATAAGTTAAAGTAAAATAAGTTAAAGCATAAGAAGAATTTAGTTAACGTAGAAGAAAAAAGTGGTTAAAAAAATGAAGAAATCAATTAAAGTATGAAAGTAGTAGCCCTCCATTCTTGATGTTCAGAAATATATTAATTATATGAAAGTAAAAAAAACACACACACACAACAACCGATTAAAGAATAAGTTAAAATAGAATAAGTTACAATATAAGAATAACTTAGTTAAAATAGGAGGAGAAAGTGGTTAAAGTAAATGAAGAAATAAATTAATGTACGAAGGCAGTGGTCCTCCATTTTTGATGTTTAAAAATACATTAATTTTATGAAAGTAAGAAAATACACACATAACAGCCGGTTGAAGAATAAGTTAAAATATAAGAAGAACTAATTAAAGTAGAAGAAAAAAGTTGTTAAAGTAAATAAAAAATTAATTTAAATATGAACACAGTGGCCCTCCATTCTTGATGATTAATATAAAAAAATAAAATATGAAATGAGAAAAATGGTCTATCTCTCACAAAGACCTCTAACGCGGATCTCGATAAAATAGAGGTTAAAAATTAACACGTGTAAAAAACATTAGACTATTTGATCAAAATATTTCCGACAAAGATCTGTTGGTAAAATCAGGGACTTGAAATTAATTATCCCTAGATAGTTCTGTATAGAGAAAGTCCGTTCGCTCCGTACGCAAGAAGTGCCCCAAGAAAGGCCCTTTCCACCCTATTTTAAATGGGATTTTCGTGTTCCCAAAGTGCCCTTGGCGCCCTTCCATACGCGAAGTTCCCCCCTCCAGCTACGGACAAGCATTCTCTAACTAACTTTTGCTTCCCTTCCGAAGCAAAAAGGCAGGTTTTTTTTGCGGGCAAAAATGCAGAGGCATTGTAGAAGCTACGTGTGTTTAGGGGTGTTAATTGGATCGGGTCGGCGCGGAAGCTCGGTCCGATTTTATCGGATTTGGATCGAAAAAATAAATTCGCTAACAATTTTTGGCCCGGCCCTGCCTGAAAAAGAATAGGGCTGAGCTTGGACTTTATGTGGCCCGGCCCGGTCAGCCCGTCCGGCTCGAAAAATAATTTTTTGAGTCTACAATATCGACTTCTCACGGCGTCTGATGGGGAGGTCGTATGTTACCTCCCTTTACAGCTGACGCAAGATTTGGTGGTTTATTTTATATTTGTAGGTGAGGTGAGATTGGATGGAAGCTGTGCGTCCGCACTGATGGAGTGTTTGAATGGCTTGACTTTTATTATTGTAATGGAATCACATCGTTTCCTATAGAGATCCTTGTTTAAGGTTGCTTTTCCAAGAACCTACTTACATAACTCATAGAGGATGAGTAACCGGAGTGTGTAATATGTGTTTAGGTGGCACTACTCAAGGAGTGATCCAGTGATTGATCTTTTATGTACAATTTTTTAAAAATAATATATAACAGGCTAGCTAGTTTCAAAACATTAAAAAAGACTAAAAAATATAAGAAAATAATTTTCTTATATTTTTCGGGCCAAGCCGGTATTTTTCTGGGCCCGGCCCGGGCCACCCATATCGGGCCTACCCCGGGCCTGGGCCGGGCCCGGCCGACTCTTAGAAAATCGGGCCTGGGCTGGGCCTAGCAAGGCCCGGTCCAGGCCCGGCCCATTGACACCCCTACGTGTGTTTAGTAACTGGGCGCCGACCCGTTTGAGGTTTCTGTCTCTCATCTCGTCTAGAGACAGAAGCTCCAGATGTCTATATTGATCTCATTCTCTATGTCGTCTTTGGTTCCTCCGACGACTCCTTGTCGCCTAGAGAAGCCCCCTCCTCCCCCACATCTTCTCTGATGTGTCTCTTTAGAGATCCTTCCCAGTTAAAGAGCTTTTGTTTGAGATTCTTCTCGTTTTTTTCTTCTCCTCTTCGTAGGAGAGCTATTTCACCTTACTCGATGGTGCTCTACGACATCGATAACGAGATGGTCTTTTCGATTGGCATCGTCCAACTACGGCATAGTAACAAATATGGTGTTCGTTTTTCTCTTGGTGGTGTTTCTCCTTGCTCTAAGCTATGTAGAAGATTATCGAGCCCAACGCCGC
Organism: Colocasia esculenta; assembly: GCA_014218235.1. Taxonomy (NCBI): domain Eukaryota; kingdom Viridiplantae; phylum Streptophyta; class Magnoliopsida; order Alismatales; family Araceae; genus Colocasia; species Colocasia esculenta. Next base: position 160,675,376 of record CM024755.1, on the reverse strand, counting down.
TCTAGTTCGCCAGCTTCTTCAAGTCTCGTTGCTCTGGAATATTGGTGGTCTTATTTAGATCGACAATGTTGAGCTCCCCCCTTGGTGATCTCAATGTCTAAGGGTGTGTCTCCCTCCTTTCGGATCCCCACCGTTGGTATGACGACCCTCATTATACCGGTACGGTTATACCAACCCACGTCGGTATAGTGAACGTTATCACAGTGGGGCATTTACCCAAACGCTATCACATGATTGATATACACACAAATATAGATACAGAGTAGCAGAAGTAAAAGAAAAAGGTCTTTCATTTTATTTCATCATCCACATTTAACATACATGATCCCATGACAATTTAAAAGAAATAAAGTCCACATAATGAAGTACTAAATTCAAATACATAGTTGTCCACAAATTACATAGTGTTTCTATTACAATGTCTCATTTACATACGATGGAAGTCAAAATGTCACAACTACAACTCCGCCAAGCTACTCCCCGCGCTCGGAGTCGCTCTTCACGGTCTCCTCCAAAGGTGTATCACCTACTAACCTGTACGCCGAAGTAAGGAATGAGTCTAAAAGGCTCAGCAAATAACACCACACACATCATACATGCATATATCACAGTAGGTTTTTCATTCCAATTTACAAAGTAAAACATATAACATGCTTGAACGTTTATAAGAGACAACTTATCATGACAATTCTACAAAATTGTAACACATCGTACATGGTTTAAGACATTCCAAAATAAACATCCTATCACATGTCTTCGACTCATGTAATCACATGAAAGCTACCTTTCAAATAAGGCTATAACATGGAAGCAACCAAACATAGGATTCTTGCCTATATAAAAGGAAACATTCCTATCATGGTTTCTACACATTCTTGCACATGCCATTTATCATTTCATATATATTAAGGTTGCTGTTTTGACATACTTTAGCAATTCACATCCTATTGCATGAGAGCTACAATTCCAATTGATTACAACACGATAGCAATTAAACATGGAATTGTTCACACATATGCAAGAGATGCTCCTAACATAGATTCTACACATTTTTACACACATAAAATATTCTTATAAACACCTTTAGGTTGCTGTTATAACATAATTTCACATTAGCATATCATGGACCAAAATTTCACATTTTAACATAATGGTTTCACATGTTTACACAATTACTCATTCACATAGTTCCCTTTTTACACATTGCACATTTACACATATTCACACTACACAGTTTACACATAATCACATTCACATTTCACAATTTAGTGCCGCGACACATAGTCCAAACCACCATTAGAAGGACACATCACATAACACATACACATAGACGCCACCTAGGCAATATAGTGACGACTCTTAGACTGCGCAGACCGGGAGAACAAGTCTCCACCCTAACCAGTGGTACTTGTCCACCTCCAGGATTTCATCCTAATGCCCTTAGGATCTTAACACATTGAACCTTCCCATGGGGACTTTTCCATGGTACGGTTCCACAGCCCCTCTATGGAAGCAGTGTCACACATGGCACAGTCTTACACATTCCGATTTTTAACACACATATTACACATGTCTTTACATTTTCTCACTTACTCACATGGCTCTGTTTTCCTAATCATGATACTACTGTTGACAGACTTTAAACATTCAATACTTTAACTAATCAGGCTAAACAATGCCTAATCAAACCACATTCATGATGACATGCATTAATCATTCGTTTTCACATGGAAATCTCATAATACCACTTTCTGTTATCCAAATCACATGAAAATTTAAGCACACACTGTTTTCAGGTTTATGACCACACATGCAAATTTCCAAAAATTTTCTGAGTCATATTACATTTACAGAAATTAAAACATTCAATTCTTGCCATTCATAATTCAATTTATCATGGAACATAGCATGAATATCTAGTTTGACAGTTCACAGCCTGAACCTAACATACACATCATTACGAGAATTTTCCCCGGATTTATAGCACATCACATGATTTACTGTAAATTTTACAAATCCTACGTAGACTTTCTATTTTTAAAACAGAAATTTCAGTAAATCACATGCTCTTAGAAAAATTCCGAAATTTGCAGGGCATAGAATGACACATACATACATGGTTTATAAAATTTGGGCACTCGAATTCTTCACGGATCATGTGAACAGTAGATAGATATGTACAACCATTTCTTCCAACATGTATTTAATAAAACTAATAACTCCTACCATCCACAAATGCACAAGAAATTTCCCCCACACATCACTGTATCTATTTCACATAACATACAACAATTACCATATCCTCATGCGAAAACACTTCGGAAAATAAATCGTATACAAGGGAGAACAGCTCACTGTTCTGCCCTGAAGAACTTAACGGCACAGTCTGGCCGTTAATGGAGCTTAACGGCAACATCGTTGGCCGTTAATGAAGATCTTAATGGCAAGGGGTCTTGCCGTCAAGTTCAGGTCTGTGCAAAACACAGACCCGAGCTCCAAAAAAAGAGAAATGTGGGGATCCATGACCGAAGAAAATCTGTAAAAATGGTAAAACCCTACTAGACACCTACATGAACGAAGTATATGGGTTACTTGCCTCTCACAAAACCTCCAAAGGGATCAAATGTGTCATTGAAGCTCTCCTTGGGCAGTCCCAAGAAGTCTCCAAAACCCACTCCTCCGGGTTCTTGGTCGACCTCCACAGCAAGCTGGGGTCGGGGAAGCCTTCTCCTTGGTCCCTCTGGCCTCCAGTTGCAAGGGATCGCCGAATGAAGCTCCAAGTTGCCGGATCAGAGCATGCAAAGTCTGGTTTTTCTCACAGAAGCTAGGGTTTCTCTCTTCTCCTTGCAAAGAGCCAAAGAGAACTCTTCTGGTGCAGAAGGGGGTTTGGTTTATAGGAGAGGGGTTTAGGGAACCCCGGAGAGGTGATGGATGGCCTGATAGCCGTTGGGGACATCTCCCCAATGGCTGGGCTTGCTTGCCCCCGGAATTTCGGGGTCTGCAACGCATGCAGGTCAGAGATATTAACGTCCACATCCATGGACTTGACTTAAGCATTGGCGTCCATTAGGTGGACGCTGACTCAGCATGGACGTCCATCCATGTTGACACCAATTTGGCCCTTCGGCCAGAACTTAAAACATGCAGAACCATGCTTAACTTATACATATATATACATGCCATATATATACTATCATATACACACTACCACCATGCAATTCATACACTATTTACAACTAATTATACACATGCACACATAAGTATAACTAGTTAATACGCACGTAGATATGTACATCTAGGCATACACAACATGAATTATTTACACGTAATAAAGTAATACAACAAAATTCGAGGGCCTTACACCCTCTCCCCCTTAAAGAAACTTCGTCCTCGAAGTTTAAACAAAACTACTCAAACAAACGGGGATACTTCTTCTTCATCGCATCCTCAAGCTCCCAAGTAGCCTCCTATCGTGAGAAGTTCTGCCATAGAACTTTCACCGACTCAATACCCTTGTTCCGGAGATGCTGAACCTTCCGGTCAAGAATAGCTACTGGTTGCTCCACATACGATAAATCTGGCTGAATCTCCACTGGCTCGTGGCTAATCACATGAGATGGATCTCGGACATACTTTCTGATCATAGAACGTGGAAAACGGGATGAACACTAGCTAAAGCTGGGGGTAAGGCTAGCTCATATGTCACGCTGCCCAATCGTCTGAGAATCTCATACAGGCCAATGAATCGAGGGCTCATCTTACTATGCCTACCAAATCTGACGACACCACGAGTAGGTGATATCTTCAAGAAGACATGTTCACCCACCTCGAACTCCAAATACTCCTCCTCCTGTTGTCGGCGTAGCTCTTCTGCCTATCTTGCGGCGCAACAAGCCTCTTCCTGATAAGCTGGACCTTATCCGAAGTCTCCTGAACGAACTTCGGACCGATCAGCTGCCTATCACCGTCTCCTCCCACATAAAGGAGATCTGCAAGGCCTACCATACAACGCTTCAAATGGAGCCATACCAATACTCGCATGAAAGTTGTTGTTGTATGCGAACTCCACTAGAGGTAGATGACGCTCCCAATCATCCTTCCAATCCATACACACGCCCTCAACATATCCTCGAGTGTCTGGATAGTCCTCTCTCGACTGTCCATCTGTCTAGGGATGAAACGCCGAACTGAGCTTCAGCTACGAACCTACGCATGTTGAAGACCCTTCCACAACCTTGAAGTAAATCTCGGATCTCGATCCGAAATGATCGACTTCGGCACACCATGCAATCTAACCACACTACTAACATACAATCTAGCTAAACTCTCAACCGACTGCTTCTTCTTCATAGGCAAGAATGCGCGTCTTCGAGAATCTATCTACAACTACCCAAATCGAGTCGTTGCCCCTTCTAGATCGAGGCAAAACCGAAACAAAGTCCATCATGACAGCTTCCCACTTCCACACTGGGATCTCCATCCTTTACATAAGGCGGATGGTCGCTGTCGCTCGGCCTTCACTTGTTGGCATACTAAACACCGGGATACATAATCTGCCACATCCCTCTTCATGCCAGACCACCAAAAGGACCTCTTCAAATCCTGGTACATTTTAGTGTTACCCGAATGAATAGAGAATCTCGACCTGTGAGCCTCCGCTAACACATGCTCTCGGACACCTACCAAATCAGGACACACACTCGGTGATGAACCTAATCACACCGTCCTCATCACGAGCAATGTCTGCCTTGCCCACTAGCTCTAAGAGTCTAGGGTCGGCCTTCTGTTGCTCTATCACCTCATCCAAAACCGAGGACCTAAGGGATAACTGAGCTACAAAAGCCTGGCATAGCGATGGCTCTAACTCAGACAACGCGCAAGCCGCATCCTCCAACATCTTCCAGTCGCTGGAGAGATGGTCTCTTCCTACTCAGAGCATCCGCTACGACATTCGCCTTCCAGGGTGATACTGAAGGTCGAAGTCATAGTCCTTCAAGAACTCAATCCATCTCTCTGCCTCAGTTTAATTCCTTTTGGGAGAAAAGATACTTCAAGCTCTTGTGGTCGGTAAACACCTCAAATCTGACACCATAAAGATAGTGCCTCCAGATCATTAGTGCATGAACCACTGCTGCGAGCTCCAAATCATGAGTCGGATAGTTACGCTCATGCTCCTTCAACTGACGAGAAGCATACGCCACTACCCTTCCTTGCTGCATTAGCACACAGCCTAAGCCAATCCGAGACGCATCCGTGTAGATAGCAAAACCCTCTACACGCTCGGCAAGACTAACACCGGAGCTGACGTGAGCTTAGTCTTCAACAATTGAAAACTACTCTCACACTTCTCGGACCATACAAACTTCACTCCATTTCTGGTGAGCTAAGTCAATGGGGCGGCGATGGATGAAAATCCCTCAATGAATCGCCGATAGTAACCATCCAAACCCAGAAAACTACGAATCTCCGAAGGGTCTTGGGGGTCTCCCAATCCATAACTGTCTGTGTAACGTCGCGTGCTTTTCGGATCCATGCGGATCATGTGTGTGTTAGTTGTGGTGGCCATTGTGAGGCCAATGTGAGTTGATTGTGTGGAATGTTTGGTGTGAATGTGTGGCTTGAGCAGGTGAAGTGCAGGTTTAGTCCTGAAATGAAATAGGACCTGCTGCAGTTCAGTTGGAGTTGGCGGCCAGGTATGGCCGTTGACCTGTTGGCGTCCAAGTATGTGGTCGTTTACTGCATGATCTTGGAGGCTCAAGATGTGGACGTTGATGATGGCGGTTGCCATTGGCGGCAGAGGGGTTGACGCCAACTTGAGAATTCTGCAGGTTATAGGCTCACCCGAGGGCAGGTTTCCTACCCTGTTCTCAATCCCCCTTGCCCCAGCTTATTGCCCCAGTATTCCTAAAGCTTCCAACAGGTACCGAAGGGTGGTTAGACGATTGTAGAACGCGTGGCGTTGTTGAATTGCGCGATGAATCGTTGTGGCGTGGTGCAATTCTCGTGGGAGCTCGCGGAGGGTTCGGCGTGAACCAGGAGATTACGGGAGGTTCTAGCGTGTTCTGGGTAGGGGACGAACCCGGTTAACTCCGTAGAAACATTAAAACACGACGTAACCACCTGAATTAGCATGATAATGCATTTTCGAATAAAGTTGCACCATACGGGGATAATGGGTGGTTTGAGTAATTTAGCAAGCAAAGCATGTTGTAATGGATTGTTTTGGGTCCTAGCATGTTAAGGAATTGCTTATGCATGTTTTTCTGTAGTTAAAATGGTTGGAACCCATAGATTCGGATTAGGGTTTCCTGCAGGGTTTAAGGCCGAAGAACTTGGCGTCAACATCGTTTGTCGCCAAGCTCCTCAGCCAGGATGTAGACGGCCAGATCCCTTGCCGTTGACTTCTTGTTAGCGGCAGTCGATGTTGCCACCTACTGGTTGTAAACATAAATGACTAATTATGGTATTTATCGATAATACTTGTGCATTGTACCTGAGGTGCACTAAGTGCACAGAGTTCCATGTTTAGCATACAAGGTATGCAGTTAGTTACCTACTTTCGTGGCTGCGCGTTGTTTACGCGAGTCAGTTGAGTTCACGTGTAGTGGACCGTTGTTACTTGTGGTTTACTTGAGGTTTCACGTGGTTTGTGTGTGACGTGCACGTGGTTCTATGTACGTGGCAAGTAGTATGACGCCTACCGTGGTTACCTCTCCAGTTGGGTGCCCCAGGTTCTTTGTGAGCCAGGCTGTTAGCTCGGGGCTTTGTCCCGTACTTGTGTTGTACCGTCGAGGTCTGTGTCGTCTGACCTGGACACCCTCACTCTTGTGTTTGAGTTGCACGTCCGGCTGAGGGAAAAACAGTGGGACAGTGACACTTGTGTTTGTCTTTAGTCACTTGTAGCGCGCTCGTAGTTGGGGGTACGGACACCAGTAGACGTACTGGACCCCAGCTAGTCCTTTTCCAGTGCCTCACTCTAGAGTGTTCCGGGCCAGGATCTCTAGAGGTGCCAGGCATGGGCCTGCGACCGTGTGGTCCGCAGGTGGTGGTGTTTAGTTGGTCTCCACAGTTGCTTGACTTTTTCACGTGGAGCGGCAGCTGGACCTTTCGTCCGTGCTGCGAGACTGAGAGGTAGACCTGTGTTAGCTTGTCCGAGTCAGTTACTGGTGTCGTGAACCAGTTCACGTGGCTCGTGTTTGGCAGTCTCTACTTTAGCTTGTACACCTGTACTGGTTTGCCGTTTAATTATTAAAGTTTTTCTCGTAGTCCGCAGACGGTGAGTACTTTTACAGCTTAATATCCTGCTTAGCTGTTCTATAAATTGTTGTTATTGTTTACTGCTTTCGTACCTGTGGTTTTGGTTTGCTCGGTGTTGGGGGAGTTCCCTACTGAGCCAGTGACTAGAGAGGCTCACCCCTACCCCCACAGGTGAGAGCGAGGAGGACGTTTCACGACCGTCGTCTAGTTCAGAGCCGCGCCGTAGCGGTGCAGGTCGGTACCTCCAGCTGTGTAGTGGCAGCTCCAACAGTGTAGTTAGTTAGTTGTTTACTTTCTTCAGTTGTACCTCGGGGTATGCCCCAGGCTCTTGTACTTCTTTTCAGTTTTGTGGAAATTTGGCTATGTAAACTTGTGAGTTATATATAAAATGTATGTGTTCCTTTGTGTTTACACGGACTGTGGTTTGGTATCCCTTGCGAGGCTTCGGCCCGTTCGCGGGAGGCGGACTCGGATCAAGTACGTTATTGGTTTAACGGGCTGGCCGAGGTGTTCCGCCACAGTTGGTATCAGAGCAAGTCCGTGTTAATATAAGGGAATTAGAAGGATACATAGCCTTATTTCGGTCTTTATACACTGCTGGTAGGGACCCTGGTTTTTGATAATTTGTTGTTTTGATTTTTGTTTGGTGTTTGTTTATGTAGAAATCTCTGGTAATGACTGATAGAGAGATTGGGGTGGTGGAGGAAATGATCTGGAGGAGAGTACCCAGCGTATGATTGAAAGAATATGGGAAAGCCTTACGGATATCCGGACAAGAATGGATCAGCAGCGCCGGTACCACCGGTTGCAGTACCACCTGGAGATGGAGAGGCTGTACCTGTAGCTCCATTCCGCCAAGAGTGGAGGTGCCTTTTGTAGCACCTGTGCCACACCACCACCAGTAATGATAGCAGAAGAACCAGTGATGCAAGTGGAAAAGTTTCTGAGATTGCAGCCACCTACTTATTCAGGAGGGCCGAATCCAGATACAGCAGAGCATGGGTTCATGAAATTGAAAGAGTTTTTGCGACTATGAGGTGTCCGGCAGCAGATAGAGTTGTGTTAGCTGCTTATCTTGAGGGGTTTTGCATTGGAATGGTGGCGACTGAAGATGCAGACCACCTTTGCAGGTAGGACGGAGTAAGCCATCACTTGGTCGGAATTTCTCGATGTATTTAATGATACATTCTTTCCGATCCAAGTGCAGCAAGTAAAAAGAGAGCAGTTTCGGACTCTCCAGCAAGGTAATTCTTCATTTTGAATACCAGATGATTTTATGACACTTAGCCGTTATGCGCCATATGTGGTTTCAGATAATAATATGATGTTGAGTATTTTATCAGAGGCTTGAGTGGAATTGCAGATGCGATAGTACCTCTTATGTGCAAGACAGTGGAGAGGCAGCTCAGAGCAGCTACTTTAGAGAGGTCTATTCGGACTCGTCAGTGGGCGAGTCAGGTTCAGGTAGTTTCCGGCTACCGCAGCAGTCAGTGGGTGCAAGTAAGGAAAAGCACCAGCAGGACCTTCTTCATCAGGCTTTGGTAAATGGGGCCAGAAATTAAAGCAAGCATTTAAAGGAAAAGGAAGAGGATGGGGAGGTCGTCCGCAGTTCCAGCAGGGCCGAGGTAGACCTGAGGTGGAGGAGTCGCAGCAGAGTACTGCCAGGCAGCCTATTACTCCACCAGAGTATCGGTGTTATAATTGTAATCAGCCGGGACATTTGATCCGCAATTGTCCCTATCCGAGAGAATATGGATATGGAAGAGGTGTGCAGCAGCAGCCAACCTCAGCAGTTTCAGCAGCCACAGTTAGGTCGTGGCAGAGGAGTACCACAACAGCGAGGAAGAGGCCGGGTTATGGCTATCACCCGAGCCCAGGCGGAGGCATCGAATATGATAGAAGGTACTTTACCTCTTTATGAATATTCAACAAGAGTTTTATTTGATTCGAGTGCCTCTCATTCTTTTATTTCCGAAGAATTTTTGGATTGTATAGCTCATCCTTTAGAGGAGAAGTCTTGTGAGTTAGTAGTGGAGGTTCCTTCGGGTAAGTTTCTACTCACTTCGAGCTATATAGATGAAGCTCCTGTTATGATTGAAGAGAACCAAATGCCGGGTCGGTTGTATGCCCTGCGGTTGTCAGATTATGATATTATTCTGGGTATGGATTGGCTTGAAATGTATGGAGCAATGTTAGATTGCAGAAAGAAAAGGATCAGATTTTGTCATCCTAATGGTGCAGTATTTGAATATCAAGGTATGTCTTTTTATACCTCCAAGTTTCTAATTTCTGCAATTAAAGCTAGAAAGTTGATAATGATGGGAGTGTAGCTTATTTAGCCTCGGTAAGTCTGGTAGAAGCCAGTCAGCCAGTAGAAGCAGTTCCCGTGGTTAGGAATTTGCTGATATTTTTTCTGAGGATTTGCCTGGTTAGCTCCACATAGAGAGGTGGACTTTACTATTGAGTTGCTGCCAGGTACCATGCCGATTTCTAAAGCTCCATATCGGATGGCACCAGCAGAACTTAAGGAATTGAAAAAGCAGTTAGAAGAATTGTTGCAGAAGGTTTTATTAGACCGAGTCATTCCCCATGGGGAGCGCCGGTTTTATTTGTGAGAAAGAAAGATGGAAGTTTTCGATGTGTATTGATTATAAAGTTGAATGATGTGACCATTAAGAATAAGTACCCATTTCCGAGGATAGATGATCTATTTGATCAGTTGCAATCAGCAAAAGTGTTTTCTAAAATTGATTTGAGGTCCGGGTACCATCAGTTGAGAATTAAAGAGGAGGATATAGATAAGACAGCCTTCAAAACCAGATATGGTCACTATGAGTTTGTGGTTATGCCATTTGGGTTGACTAATGCTCCTGCAGGATTTATGGATCTGATGAATAGATTTTTCATCCATATTTAGATCAATTTATTGTGGTCTTTATAGATGATATTCTGATTTATTCAGCATCTGAAGAGGAGCATGCAGCTCATTTGAGGTTTACCCTGCAGTTGTTAAGGGATAATGATAATATCATAATTATCATGAATAATCATGCCATTTCAATGACTAACACTTGATAAATCATAAGATTTCTATTATCATGGACGATAATTGATTAAATTCAATTTTATGTTGTTTTGCAGGTTAATGGGTCATTCTATGAAGTGCTTAATGGCCAATAGATTTGATTAAAGCAAGATAGAATAATGAGAGATTCTATGTTTTTTAATATTCCCTCTCTCTCTTTTCAAAAATACTTTCTCACTTTTAAAAATATCCTCTCCTATTTTCCAAAAATCTCTCCTTCCTTTTCTCTCTCTCCCCTTCCTATCTTTCTCTACTATTTTAAAACCCCCTCTCTTATTCCCCCTCTCACTTTCTCCCTCTCCCTCTCCTCCGATCCCTTTCCTCCTTCTCCTTCTTCTTCCTCTCCTTTTCTTCTTCTTCTTTCTCTTTATCTTCTTCCCCTTTTCTTTTCTCTCTCCCGGCCTCCTCTTCTCGAAGACAGCAAGCAGCAAGCAGCAGCACACAGCAGGCGCCCAGGCGCCTGCCCCGCACCGCCCGGCCCGCCTGGCCCGAGCCCGCCTGGCCCCCTTGCACCCGGCTCGCCCCTGCCGGCCGCAACCGCCCGCCGCGCGCCTGCCGCGCCGCCGCCCGCGCGCTGCCCGCCCCGCCTGCGTCCGCCCGCCGCGTCGCCACCAGCCCAGCCCGCGCGGCCCCTACGTGCATGCATGCACGTAGAGGCGGGGCCCCCTCTCTCTCTCCTCTATCGCCTCCCTTCTCTCTCTCTTTCTCTTCTCCTCTCTCTCTCTCATTTTTCCTCTCTCTCTCTCTCTCTTTTCTCTCTTCTCTCTCTCTCTCTCCTCTCTCTTTCACACGCGCTCTCTCTCTTCTCTCTCCTCTATCCCCTCTCTCCCTTTCGTCTCTCTCTTCTCTCTCTCTCTCTCATATTTTGTTCTCTCTCTCTCTCTCTATTGCTCATGTTTTCAGTTATTGTAATTGTGAGTTATTCTTCTTAACTTAAATAAGACGTTGTTAGTCTTTTATTTATTTAGTGAGTTGTAGTTTTTAATCTCGTCTCATGATCTTTCATCTACTCTTTATCTCTCTCTCTCTTTGTCTATTTCACGTAGTTAAATTTATTTCGTGCAACTTAGTCTTAATACTACCACGTTATTTTTTCTAAATAAACTCAAGGTTTTCATTCTAAAATCTAGTTCCCCGTGGATTCGACTCGGCTCTCACCACTTAACTATTGTTAAAATTTTAGTGTAGGCCGATAAATTTGAGATTGTTAGTCACGTGTTTAACGACGCATTCGTGAGCTATCAATTTTTGGCACCGTTGCCGGGGAATTAGATTTTTAGTTTTGATAATTTTGGTGTTTTTTTGTATATATTCATGCTAACAATTCTTTTTCTTTTTGTAGATATCAAATAAAAAGTGAAAAATCCTGAAAATTACAAAAATGGAGAATCTGCCAGAAATCTGTCACTGAAAGGCAGATCTGTAAGTAAAAGGGGCTGTTTTGGAAAATAAATCCGAAAATTGCACAAAAAATAGCAGAAAAATGGTAAGTGAGGTGAGTTTCTTCTCTCTCTCTCTCACTCTTTCTATTTGTTTTACTTTCCAAAAGAACGAGGGATTGCGTTGAAGGTAAGTACCATTAAAACCCTCTTGATTGAGTTTCCTTTTCTTAGTTGTCATGTTTAGACAATTAATAAAAAAAATAAAAAAATCAATCACTTGAATCCAATAAAAGATGTCACGTCAAGATTAGAAACTTTCCATCTTTAGGACATGCATCATTTAGACTTTCATCTTTAGGTAATTTTCTTTTTGAAAAGTTTCCTTTCTTGTCGAAGATTGCGGGAGGCAAGGTGAGAATTTCAACTTTCTTAAAATCATGATCATGCGTTGCCATGCTTGCATAGAACCCCTTGCTTGATTTTGTGGTGTGCATATCATTTCTAAAAATACTTTAAGGGCAGTTTCCTTAACAAGATAAGGTGGGGATTTGATCACCCTTCCTTAGCCCACAAACCACAACTTCTGCATCTTTTGCATTCCCAAGCCCCATAAAAAGAAAGTAGAAACTTGACCTAGGGTTCGCTTTGAGACTTTGGCCCACTTGGGCCCACTATCAAGTTTGGAGACTGGTGTCTAAGGCTAGAGGTTTATTGGCAAACGCCTAAGTGGACAAGTGGTTACTTAATTAGGTCCCTGTGAGAGCAGGGGGAACCTCCCACTTTCCCACCTCTTACCTGGCCAGTTAACGAGCTTGAGAGTGGATTTGAGTTAGGCCTCAGTTGATTAGTGAGAAATCAAATGTTTATGTCCTAGGGAACCATAGGTGTCATAGGATTAATTGTTTGCTAACTTATTTGAAAATAAAAAAAAATCAAATATTTCAAAACAATAAAAAAAATAAAAAATTAAAAACAAAAAACAAAAACAAAAGAAAAGAGGATTTATGTGGGTTGACAATCATGGTTATGAAATTGACACATCATTTGGACAAATTGGATCAGCCCATTATGGTATGCACTCTCAACCACCCCACTTTATCCATCAACCTCTACTTACCAGTCCAATGGCTCCAAATGGACTCAAGCCCATCTGTTCATGGTCACCCACACATTAAGATCACATGTATGATTCAGGGTGGAGGAAATATGTTGACCCACTTTACATCTCATCACCTCCCTCACCCAAGAACAGACCCAAAACTTACAAGTGTTATCCACACCCACTCCTTACTCAAAAGTTGACCAAGGTGTCTCCCCTGAAAAATTGAGTTTACTCTATCAAGATCCTCAAGGGGAAATTCAAGGACCCTTTCTAGGTGCCGAAATCATATCATGGTTCGATCACAAATTTTTTGGCATTGATCTTCCTGTGTGCTTAACAAATGCTCCTGAAGGCACACCCTTCCAACCACTTAGAGAAGTAATGCCACATTTAACACTTAGAGATCAACCTATTCTGGCCCAAGCCCAAAGCCCACCTATCCACAACTTTCAACATTGGGCCCAATGCCAAACTGATATTCATGACAAAAGCAATCATGAGGGATATGTATATCCACAGTCCACTTATACATCCCCCTCACAATCAGGCCTCTTAGATGATCAATTTGGGCAATTTATGACAAAATTTTCATAATAACCAACAAATCTTTGAGCAAACATTCACCCAACAACAACAAGAATTAGAGCAATCCTTTGTCAAAACTGACCTCCTGATTACTCAATTAATGGAAATCAGAAGGAGGCAAGATAGTCAGTCACCATGCCAACCCATTGACAATCATGCGCATCATTATCTTGATTGTGACCAACAATTTGACTCTCAAATTCCATCCGCAACTTCTCAGTCCAACATGATTGTGGACACGCCCACTTGGAAAATGAGAGATAATATTAATGAGTCAAATCAAGAGGAGATGGGTGCCACTGAAAATCAATCCATAGTCTTGGCCCAACTTGAAACTGACCATCAAGAAGACTCCATCCATAATGTCATATTTGAGGAAAGCTCTAATGAGTTAGTTGAACTCAAGTTGGGGGGAGAAAAAAAAGTGTCATCTAGATGTTGGGCCCAAGTTTGATGTGACATTATTTCAAGTGGGTGACGAAGAAGAAGTGAGTGTGGAGAAAGAGCTGGGTGTAATCATCAATCATTCTTATTGGGTAAGAGATGAATTAGCAATTTTGCCTAAAGTCCACATTGACTGGGTCTCTCTTAATGTTGAGAAAGACATAGAACTCCTACCTCTCCCTGATCTTGGCAAATCCAACATGTTTATGGACATGCTACACTAGCTGATTGGTCAACTACACTTGAACCTTTTAAGCATCCTTGTGTTGAAAGTCATATTCATTTCATTCCAGATCATGCTACTATTTTTGACACAAGTCAGCCTGTGGAGTTTAACAATCCTCTGAGCATTCAACTCAATCTGACCTGAACATCATGAAAGAGGATCTGAAAATGGAAGTTGTGGGTGAAAATGGAGAAAAGAATAAAGTCCAAATTGAAGTGCTCAACACATATAAAGATCTTAGGTGTGCAAATGAAAATTTCTTAATTGAAGATATGATCTTGAGTGCCTTAATTTCTCTATCACTTACTGATCTGCAAGGTACATTTGGACCACTTGACCCACCTTGGCTAGTGATGCCTTACAAAGAAAAATTTGGCGTCAATTGATTGGGGGTGTTACGTGACCCTTTACCCCCATGTGTCTGGCTGAAGACATTAAACTTAGCGCTTGTTGGGAGGCAACCCAATATTTTTAGGAAAATTGATTTCTATTGATTTCGTTTTTATTTTGTGTCTTAGGTGTTTGCTGGCCACTATCCTTTGATGAAGTTAGTGTGAACCACCCGCATGTGATCATCAGGTTGCATCTCTCCTTTCTTAACTTACATTGGCTTTATTCTATTGTCATTACTTTTATGACATTGAGGACAATGTCATTTAAGTTGGGGGGAGAGACAAATTGTATTTCAAACTTTTGTCCCTAATATTGTGCTTCATGCTTCATATTTCATGCAAGAATTTTTTGTATACTTCTAGCTTGACTCATATTGTGTACTTGTGAAGGTGGTAAGTTGAAGGGGTGAATTAACTAGTTATGTTTTTAGCATCTTCCTCAGAATACATTTGAAATTTCATCAACACATAAAGTATTATTTTGAGCTATTCAAATGGATGATGAGAGTTTTACCTAACATTCAGGTTGATTGATTGATATTCTACACTCCTATTGACGACCAATCGTGGAGAAAAAGCTACCTGCCTAAAAATGTGAAAATGTGTGTAGTAGTGAAAAAAAAAAAGAAACATGGAAAATGCCCCTGATCTTAGTAACCGGGCCTGTGGCTCCTAAGGTAAGAGTTGAGGTTCGCGTCAAACGGTGAGGGAAGTGCAGCACCATGTAAATGAAAAGAAAAAAAAAAGAGCATGAAAAAAAAAAAATTAGGCAGAGTGAAAGCTACCTGTAATTCGAGGATCGAATTTAAGGTGTAGAGTTGATACCATCCTTGAGTGATAAGTAAAAAGCTCATGCACTCTCTTATTAATGCTCAAACATTATACAAAAAGTCATGAAATTTTGTGTGTATCTTGAGGAACTGTCTAATGACATGAACTGACATATTTGCCTTTGACACTCTCGATTGGAACATGAAATACTTATGACCAAGCATTCTCATTCTTACTTTCTTGTCATGAAGTATGATGTTTTAAACTCTTGTTTGTCCCAATTAATTACTTATGTGCATTGCTAAGGGACTAGCAATGAGTAAGTTGGGGGATGTGATAATATCATAATTATCATGAATAATCATGCCATTTCAATGACTAACACTTGATAATTCATAAGATTTCTATTATCATGGACGATAATTGATTAATTCAATTTTATGTTGTATTTGCAGGTTAATGGGTCATTCTATGAAGTGCTTAATGGGCCAATAGATTTGATTAAAGCAAGAGAGAATAATGAGAGATTCTATTTTTTTTAAATATTCCCTCTCTCTCTTTTCAAAAATACTTTCTCACTTTTAAAAATATCCTCTCCTATTTTCCAAAAATCTCTCCTTCCTTTTCTCTCTCCCCTTCCTATCTTTCTCTACTATTTTAAAACCCCCTCTCTTATTCCCCCTCTCACTTTCTCCCTCTCCCTCTCTCCTCCGATCCTTTCCTCCTTCTCCTTCTTCTTCCTCTCCTTTTCTTCTTCTTCTTTCTCTTATCTTCTTCCCCTTTTCTTTTCTCTCTCCCGGCCTCCCTCTTCTCGGAAGACAGCAAGCAGCAAGCAGCAGCACAGCAGCGCCCAGGCGCCTGCCCCGCACCGCCCGGCCCGCTGGCCCGGCCCGCCTGGCCCCCCGCACCCGGCTCGCCCCTGCCGGCCGCACCGCCCGGCCGCCTGCCCCGCCCGCGCGCGCCGCTGCCCGCCCCGCCTGCGTCCGCCCGCGCGTCGCCACGCCACCCAGCCCGCGCGGCCCCTACGTGCATGCATGCACGTAGAGGCGCGGGCCCCCTCTCTCTCTCCTCTATCGCCTCCCTTCTCTCTCTCTTTCTCGCTTCCTCTCTATCTCTCTCTCGTTTTTCTTTCTCTCTCCTCTCTCTCTCTTTTCTCTCTTTCTCTCTCTCTCCTCTCTCTTTCACGCGCTCTCTCTCTTCTCTCTCCTCTATCCCCTCTCTCCCCTCTCTCCCTCGTCTCTCTCTTTTCTCTCTCTCTATATTTTGTTCTCTCTCTCTCTTCTCTCTCTCTCTATTGCTCATGTTTTCAGTTATTGTAATTGTGAGTTATTCTTCTTACTTAAATAAGACGTTGTTAGTCTTTTATCTATTTAGTGAGTTGTAGTTTTTAATCTCGTCTCATGATCTTTCATCTACTCTTTATCTCTCTCTCTCTCTTTGTCTATTTCACGTAGTTTAAATTTTTTTTCGTGCAACTTAGTCTTAATACTACCACGTTATTTTTTCTAAATAAAAACTCAAAGTTTTCATTCTAAAATCTAGTTCCCCGTGGATTCGACTCGGCTCTCACCACTTAACTATTGTTAAAATATTTAGTGTAGGCCGATAAATTTGAGATTGTTAGTCACGTGTTTAACGACGCATTCGTGAGCTATCAGATAACCAGTTGTTTGCTAAATTCAATAAGCGTGAATTTTGGTAAAAAGAAATTCAGTTTTTGGGTCATGTTATCTCAGCTAAAGGAGTAGCATTGACCCAAGTAAAGTGGAAGCAGTGATGAGATGGGAAGTGCCTAAGACAATAACCGAGATTAGAAGTTTTCTGGGATTAGCAAGTTATTATAGGCGCTTTATTCAAGATTTTTCTAAGATTGCGGCACCTATGACCAAGTTGACCAGAAAAGGTGTGCCGTTTTTATGGTCCGGTGAATGTCAGAAAAGTTTTATGGAATTAAAGAAGAGACTTACATCAGCACCTATATTGACATTACCGGCAGGAAGTGGTGGTTTTGTGGTATATACAGATGCTTCAAGGAGAGGACTTGACGCAGTGCTTATGCAACATGGTAAAGTGATATGCGTCCAGGCAATTGAAGCCAGCAGAGGAGAATTACCCCACTCATTATTTGGAATTGGCAGCAGTTGTGTTTGCCTTGAAAATGTGGAGGCATTATTTGTATGACGAGAGATTTGAAATCTTTACAGATCATAAAAGTTTGAAATATATCTTCTCGCAGAAAGATTTGAATCTTCGCCAACGCAGATGGATTGAGTATTTGAAGGATTATGATTTCAGTTTGGCTTACCATCCGGGTAAGGCCAATATTGTAGCTGATGCCTTGAGCAGAAAGGCATATGTAAGCTTGATGATGATTAAAGAGTGGAAGTTGTATGAAGAAGTAGCAGAGAATTCCTTGTATGTGCCTAGTAGTCAGCGACGGGCGGTACTAGCTGCTAGTGCTGTAGAGCCATCTTTGTATTGGCAGATCATTGAAGCTCAGAAAGCAGATGCAGTTAGCTGAAATTATGAAAATGGAAGGAGTTTCCATTGATGATAATTATATGGTCAGGCTCAGAGGCAAGTTGTTTGTTCCAGCTGAAAGAGAGGTAAAGCAGCGAGTGTTGGAAGAAGCTCATAAATCCAGGTACACTATCCATCCCGGTAGTACTAAAATGTACCAAATTTACATGAGAAAGCATTTCTGGTGGCCTCATATGAAGAAAGAATAGCAGAATTTGTTGCGAGATGTGTTATTTGTCAGCAGATTAAGCGGAACATCAGAAGCCTGGAGATTTGTTGCAACCGTTACCCATTCCACAGTGGAAATGTGATGATATTGCCATGGACTTTGTGGCAGGTTTACCAAGGTCGAGTTCCGGGCATAATGGAATATGGGTATTTGTTGACAGATTGACTAAAGTGTGCAGATTAGTGGCAGTAAGTATGTCTTGGACAGTGGATAGATTAGCAAAAATTTATGTTGAAAGAATTGTTCCACTGCATGGTATTCCGAAGACTATTGTGTCTGATAGAGATCTAAGATTTACTTTTGGTTTTTGGAGAAGTCTGCAAAGAGAGTAATTGGTTCTGAGCTGAGGTATAGCTCCGCTTATCATCCCCAGACAGATGGTCAGACAGAGAGGACTATCCAGACGATTGAAGATATGTTGCGAGCTTGTTGTTTAGTTTGGGGAGGTAGCTGGGAGCATCATTTGGGAATGGCTGAATTTGCCTACAATAATAGCTATCATACTAGTCTTGGGATGGCACCATATGAAGCTTTATATGGAAGGCCATGTAGAACCCCATTAAACTGGCATGAAGTGGGAGAAAGGCAATTAGTGGGTCCTGAATTGATTCAGCAAACCACTGAAGTAGTAACGCTTATTAAAGAAAAATTGCAAGCAGCTCAAAGTAGGCAAAAGAGTTATGCAGATGTTCGGAGAAGACCACTTCAGTTTGAGGTGGGAGATCTTGTTTTCTTGAGAGTTTCCCCGGTTAAGGTATTATGAGGTTTGGCAAATCTGGAAAGTTGAGTCCAAGGTATGTGGGACCTTTCCAGGTGATCGAAAGAATTGGGGAAGTAGCTTATAGGCTGAATTTGCCAGCTGATTTTGCAGATGTGCATGATATTTTCCATGTCTCCATGTTGAGAAAGTGTATTGAATCCGCTCACATAATTAGATATCAAGGTGGTGACCTGAGGCCGGACATGACTATGCCAGAGTATCCGGTGCAGATCACAGATCGAAAGATAAAGAAGCCGAGGAATAAAGAAATTGAGTTGGTTAAAGTGAGATGGGAAAATAGGTGGGTGGTGAGGATACCTGGGAGTTAGCCGAGGAAATGGCTAAAGGGTATCCCTATCTGTTTGCATAAGCTTTTGTATTTTCTTTTTAGATGATAGTGCTTGTAAAGGTTTGTATATTTAAGTTGTTTAACTTTGAATTGTATTATGAATTTCGAGGTCAAAATTTTCTTTTTAGATGATAGTAATGTAACGTCGCGTGCTTTTCGGATCCATGCGGATCATGTGTGTGTTAGTTGTGGTGGCCATTGTGAGGCCAATGTGAGTTAGTTGTGTGGAAGTTTGGTGTGATGTGTGGCTTGAGCAGGTGGAAGTGCAGGTTTAGTCCTGAAATGAAATAGGACCTGCTGCAGTTCAGTTGGAGTTGGCGGCCAGGTATGGCCGTTGACCTGTTGGCGTCCAGGTATGTGGTCGTTTACTGCATGATCTTGGCGGCTCAAGATGTGGACGTGATGATGGCGGTTGCCATTAGCGGCAGAGGGGTTGACGCCAACCTGAGAATTCTGCAGGTTATAAGCTCACCCGAGGGCAGGTTTTCTACCCTGTTCTCAATCCCCCTTGCCCCAGCTGTTGCCCCAGTATTCCTAAAGCTTCCAACAGGTACCGAAGGGTGGTTGGACGTTGTAGAACGCTGGCGTTGCTGAATTGTGCGAGGAATCGTCGTGGCATGGTGCAATTCCTGTGGGAGCTCGCGGAGGTTTCGGCGTGAACCGGGAGATTGCGGGAGGTTCTAGCGTGTTCTAAGGTAGGGGACGACCCGGTTAACTCCGTAGAAACATTAAAACACGACGTAACCACCTGAATTATCATGATAATATTTTCGGATAAAGTTGCACCATACGGGGATAATGGGTGGTTTGAGTAATTTAGCAAGCAAAGCATGTTGTAATGGGTTGTTTGGGTTCTGGCATGTTAAAGGAATTGCTTATGCATTTTTTCTGTAGTTAAAATGGTTGGAAACCCATAGATTCGGATTAGGGTTTCTGCAGGGTTTGAGGCCGAAGAACTTGGCGTCAACATCTTTGTCGCCAAGCTCCTCAGCCAGGATGTAGACGGCCAGATCCCTTGCCGTTGACTTCTTGTTAGCGGCAGTCGATGTTGCGCCTACTGGTTGTAAACAGAAATGACTAATTATGGTATTTATTGATAATGCTTGTGCGTTGGTACCTGAGGTGCACTAGTGCACAAAGTTCTCGTGTTTAGCATACAAGGTATGCAGTTAGTTACCTACTTTCGTGCTGCGCGTTTTTACGCGAGTCAGTTGAGTTCACGTGTATGGACCATTGTTACTTGTGGTTTACTTGAGGTTTCACGTGGTTTGTGTGTGACGTGCACGTGGTTCTGTGTACGTGGCAAGTATACAACGCCTACCGTGGTTACCTCTCCAGTTGGGTGCCCTAGGTTCTTTGTGAGCCAGGCTGTTAGCTCGGGGCTTTGTCCTGGTACTTGTGTTGTACCGTCGAGGTCTGTGTCGTCTGACCTGGACACCCTCACTCTTGTGTTTGAGTTGCACGTCCGGCTGAGGGAAAGACGACAGTGGGACAGTGACACTTGTGTTTGTCTTTAGTCACTTGTAGCGCGCTCGTAGTTGGGGGTACGGACACCAGTAGACGTATTGGACCCCAGCTAGTCCTTTTCCAGTGCCTCATTCTAGAGTGTTCCAGGCCAGGATCTCTAGAGGTGCCAGGCATGGGCCTGTGACCGTGTGGTCTGCAGGTGGTGGTGTTTAGTTGGTCTCCACAGTTGCTTGACTTTTTTCACGTGGAGCGGCAGCTGGACCTTTCGTCCGTGGCTGCGAGACTGAGAGGTAGACCTGTGTTAGCTTGTCCGAGTCAGTTACTGGTGTCGCGAACCAGTTCACGTGGCTCGCGTTTGGCAGTCTCTACTTTAGCTTGTACACCTGTACTGGTTTGCCGTTTAATTATTAAAGTTGTTTTCTCGTAGTCGGCAGACGGTGAGTACTTTTACAGCTTTAATATCCTGCTTAGCTGTTCTATAAATTGTTGTTATTGTTTACTGCTTTCGTACCTGTGGTTTTAATTTGCTCGGTGTTGGGGAGTTCCCTACTGAGCCGTGACTAGAGAGGCTCACCCCTACCCCCACAATGAGAGCGAGGAGGACATTTCCACCCGTTGTCCAGTTCAGGGCCGCGCCGTAGCGGTGCAGGGTCGGTACCTCCAGCTGTGTAGTGGCAGCTCTAGCAGTGTAGTTTAGTTAGTTGTTTACTTTCTTCAGTTGTACCTCGGGGTATGCCCCAGGCTCTTGTACTTCTTTTCAGTTTTGTGGAAATTTGGCTATGTAAACTTGTGAGTTATATATAAAATGTAGTGTGTTCCTTTGTGTTTACACGGACTGTGGTTTGGTATCCCTTGCGAGGCTTCGGCCCGTTCGCGGGAGGCGGACTCGGATCAAGTACGTTATTGGTTTAACGGGCTTGGCCGAGGTGTTCCGCCACAGCCTGGACCTTTGCTGGATCAACTGCAACACCAGCACCGGAGATAACATGCCCGAGGAAGTGAACCTCACGCAACCAGAAATCGCACTTTCTGAACTTAGCATACAGCTTGTGCTCACGAACAACCTCTAGTACTACCCTCAAATGCTGACGGTGTGTGGCCTCATCCGGAGAGTAGACAAACACGTCATCTATAAACACCACAACAAAGCTATCTAGATACGGCCTAAACACTCTGTTCATGAGATCCATGAACACTGCAGGGGCGTTGGTCAATCCGAAAGGAAGAACCAAAAACTCATAATGTCCATAACGGGATCTGAATGCCGTCTTAGACACATCCTCACTCCGAATCCTCAACTGATGATAACCAGACCGCAAATCAATCTTAGAAAAGACTTATGCATCTTGCAACTGGTCAAACAAATCATCAATACGAGGTAAGTGATACATGTACTTCACAGTCACTTGGTTCAGCTTTCTGTAGTCAATCCATAACCTAAGTGATCCATCCTTCTTCTTACGAATAAGACAGGTGCGCCCCAAGGGGAAACACTAGGCGAATAAATCCCTTATCTAGCAGTTCTTGCAACTGCCTCCTCAACTTAGCTAACTCCGCAGGTGCCATCCGATATGGAGCCTTTGAGATAGGAGAGGTGCCCGGAGCAACTCTATGGTATACTCTATCTCTCTATCCGTGGCAATCCAGACAAGTCATCAGAAAGACATCTGGAAAGTCCTGCACCACATCAATCTCTGCGAGAGTAGGTGACTCATCAGCCTTAGGTACTAATACCACGTTGGCAAGAAAAGCGTCACAACCCTTGTTTACCATGCGCATCGCCTTCATGGCAGAGATAACCAACTTTCCCGCCAAGTTCCTTGGCAAGGGATGAGAGAACTCGTCCTCACCAGGAATGCGGAAAACAATCCTCTTCCCACGACAATCTACTAATGCATAGTGCTCCTCTAGCCAATCCAGACCAAGAATAGCAACAAAGTCCTTCATCTTTAGCAAGAAGAAACACCCATCTAAAACCCTATCCTCAATGCACACAGACAACGACGGAATGCACTTCCTAGTCGATACCGTACCCCCAGGGGTGTGCACAGACAAAGGGACCTCTAACTCCTCAGACTCTACACTCGACTCTAGAGCTAACTGCCTAGCAAACCGCTCGGAAATGAACGAGTGAGTGGCACCCGTGTCAAATAAAACCCGAGCGTACACGCCTAGAATCGAAAGCGTACCTTCGGTGACATGCTCTGCCTTCTCGGCATCATCTCGTGCTAGATCAAACACTCGAGCTGGGGCTCGAGGCCTTCCTGGTCTTCCTGTCGCTGACGCCGCTGCTGCTACTGCTGGGGCTGGCGCTCCGCGCTGAACTCCGTGCTGAAGTCTCTGACAGTCTTTGATCTTGTGGTCACTGCTTCCACACTTCAAGCACTTTCCCGCAATCATCCAACATTCTGTGTCTTCCCACAATGGGGACACTCTTTCTTCACACCAGGGGAACGTACAGAGGGTACCTGAGAACTGCCGACTGCTACTGATCGCTGTTGTTTCTGGTACACTGCTTTCTTCTTGTCCTGCCGCTGACGTAGCTGCAGGTCTCTTCTGCGAAGCCTTCTTCTCTTCAAGGTATTGCTCCATCTCACCCTCCTGCCTATAGGCAGCGCTAAGGGCCTCGTCCAAGGTGCGATGGTCAAACGCTACGAGCCTCGTCCGCAGTGATGGGTTCAAGCCCATCACAAACTTCTTCGCCTTCCTGCGCTCATCTGCCACAATATGAGGTGCATATTTAGATAGTTCTGCAAACCTTGCCTCATACTCTAGCACGGTCATGGATCCTTGAGTCAACGAGAGGAACTCCTTCTCCATCCGATCTTGAATGTGCTCGGGGACGAACTTGGCCCGAAAGAGCCTCACAAACTCGTCCCAAGCAACATCAACCACGCCGTCCTCAAACCGTGTATGTAGTAATGAAGCCCACCATACATCAGCTCTTTCCTGCAGTACACCGTTCATAAGCACCATCTAAATAGATCTAACTTAACAGAACATACAAACATACAAAACTAACACATACCTGAAGCATATAGGTGGCTAAAGTAACCTTATCCTCATCCGCGCACCTAATAGCTCGGAAGATCTTTTCAATCTCCCTCATCCAACTCTCAGCTAGTAATGGATCGCTCTCCCCCTTAAAAGAGGGTGGCAGCATCCTCTTGAATCTTTCCATGATGGAAGGTCCACCATGGTCCTGAGCTGGGACTTGAGCCTGCTACAGTACACAACAAGCAATACACAATCAACATAATATCACATAATTAAAATAAAACAGACTTCTAATTGTTTCGCCATTCTAACCTGAGCCTCCAACTGGGCTTGAAGTGCAGCCTGAGTGTGAGCCTGCGTCTGCATGGCCTGCACAAGACCTTGCATGAACACTCCATAGTCCACAGGCAGCGGTGGGGGAAGTACAGGACCCTGCGGTGCTGGGGCCTGCTGCTCCTCCGCTCCTCACGTCTCGGCTCGTTCTCACGGGCCGACGCTCCGCCACGCCTACCTCTCGAAGCCATGGCTGCAATAAATTTTAGCCACCATTAGAGCTACGTTAATTTATTTCCTAACCATTTTCTAATCTATTTTTCATTCATTATTAATCAATTCTACACATGTGGACATTCCTATGTAGACTTAGCATGTAATGGGGATGATGACTTATATATTCATGTGCACTCTCAACCGGTCGCTCTGCTACCAATCCCTGTGACGACCCTCATTATACCGGTACGGTTATACCAACCCACGTCGGTATAGTGACGTTATCACAGTGGGGCGGAAGTAAAAGAACAAGGTCTTTCATTTCATTTCATCATCCACATTTAACATACATGATCCCATGACAATTTAAAAGAAATAAAGTCTACATAATGAAGTACTAAATTCAAATACATAGTTGTCCACAAATTACATAGTGTTTCTATTACAATGTCTCATTTACATATGATGGAAGTCAAAATGTCACAACTACAACTCCGCCAAGCTACTCCCCGCGCTCGGAGTCGCTCTCCACGGTCTCCTCCAAAGGTGTATCACCTACTAAACCTGTACGCCGAAGCAAGGAATGAGTCTAAAAGACTCAGCAAATAACACCACACACATCATACATGCATATATCACAGTAGGTTTTTCATTCCAATTTACAAAGTAAAACATATAACATGCTTGAACGTTTATAAGAGACAACCTATCATGACAATTCTACAAAATTGATCTCCATGATTGTTTCCGGATCGTGGTCATAACCGGCATGCCAGATCATCCAGATTGTGGTCCTAATGGCGGAAATTAATAGACCCACGATCCTCGGTCACTACCTTGTTGATTAGTGCATCGACCGTTACGCGAGCCACGCGCTGGGAATCCCACGAACACGTCGGGCTTCAGGTCGGCTACGCCCAAGCGGAGTAATCCTCTTCCTTGGCTAACCTGATGTTGTCGGCCCAAGGGAAATAAGGAGGTCGTCCTAGTCGACCTTACTCGTCGGACTAGACGACAATAGGATATGGTTCCAACTACGTCAGAACATCGGCTCAGATATTTTAGGAGGTCAGCCAAGCCAAGGAGCTGGCCTATCCGTGGGGAAATCCCCGTATCAGATAACAATCCATTGGTAATTCTGTCACAAATTCTGACAAATTTTCATCAATTTTTTTTTTTTTCCGT
The DNA here is from genome assembly GCA_014218235.1 of Colocasia esculenta. Classification (NCBI taxonomy): domain Eukaryota; kingdom Viridiplantae; phylum Streptophyta; class Magnoliopsida; order Alismatales; family Araceae; genus Colocasia; species Colocasia esculenta. Next base: position 160,650,136 of record CM024755.1, on the reverse strand, counting down.
CGAAAAGTGTCGTCAAATGTTTCATCCGTTAAAAATTTTGACGAGTTTCTAAAGGATTATTGTCCATAAAAAATATCTATTTGTTGCTGCTGGAGTGAGTGGATTCGGCCCAGGCCGAATAGGAGATGGCCCAAGGGACGGACGGTGATACGCCGATGCCCAGCCTGCGAGCGCCGACTAGCAATAACCACCGATGGTCCTCGGTGGGTAGACACTCCGATGATCAAGTCAAAACAGGAGCACAAAATTGGAGGATTTATGTCTGTAGAATAACGTACCTTCCTCTGTGGGCTGCTTCTACCTTTTATAAAAGAAGAGGCGCAAGGTCGGAGGACCCCAGCTGCGACACAGACCGAAAGGAAGCCGGTAACCGTTCGCCAGAATTTGGTGTCAACTGTGATGGAGCGATCCCGAGCTCCAGAGTAAGAAAATGATAAAAGATTAAGTGGAACCGAAGACCAGCCCGAATCGCCTTGGAATATACGCACACTCCCTTCTCCATTACGTTGTAGGCTCGGAATTGCTGATTGGCGAAAAATACCGCGTCGGTGGGAAGGGAAATCCCCGGATGTTCTCTCACCCATCAAAAGGTCCCGCGGGTGGTCTCACATACAGCGTCGGCCACGCTGTCTGCTAGACGACGAGCACCAGACGTATGTGCCGAAGGCGCCCGAGGGATATACTCACTGGTGCTAACCTCAAGGAAGAATTGCTTCTCTACAGGACCCGACACTAGAGTACCAGGGAAGTCACTAGAAGATTTGGGGCTCTCGCTGGGAGTCCTATCATTATCGGGAGATGACGAGGAAGACGAAGAAGAACCCCCAGAAGAAGAACGAGCAGGTGGAAGACTCATTGCTTACCTCTGAAGGAAGCAAGATGGAGCGAGCAAATGACGTCCCTAAGGATGACGAACAGGAGTCGTCGGGCTGTCGGCAATCATCGAGTCATCGCTCTAAAGTTTGCTCGCGCGAGTTAAAGGTGCTCCTTCCCGCAACGACCCCCACTATTTATAGGCCCGGGGGGGGGGGGGGGGGGGGGGGGCTAACTCGATCTGACGGTCCTAAGCTTGATGCAGGCCGTGAACCGTGTTGATCGCACCACGTGTCGGGATACGATCGGTCATCAGTTTATCACTCAGATCCATAACATGCACGACCACCGAGGAGACGCCATCATAAGGATCGTGTTGATTCAAGTACGCGACGTTCAGTTTCCTGACGCTGACAGTGTGGCAGGTTGACGTGGGATGCGAGGAAATCACGGACACTATTATGACAGAGGCGGCTCAGCCATTATGAGATACGTTCAGACTTGACAAGGTGACGGCAACAAATGCGCGCCGCTTGATAGTACGCCGATGGCTGACCGGCCAGAAAACCGTCCGATTGCTATGGCTTCTCCTCGACCCGAGTGCTCGCCTCAAGAAGAACCTGGGGGGCCACTGATGCTGGTCGTTACCAGCCGACCTGATGGCTACCATTGTACGCTTTCCACTAACGGCAGTCCGATGACCGACCAGCCGTCTCGTCGCAGGCCAGAACGCCCGACGACCCGACGATGTCCCGACTCCTCGGTTCATGAACCTCGTCCCTCCTCGATCACAAACCCCTTCATCTTCGGGGAAGCTCTAGCGGTCAAGCAAAAGATCAAGGCAAGCCTAACCGCACCCTCCCATACGGGAAATGCTTGGTTGGACTTGCTATATGAATCATCATGGGCGCGGAGCCCCGAGATTCCTCGGCTATGTAAACGCCAATGACCGCGCGCGCCTATGGAGGGAATTCTGGCCTGCGACGAGATGGCTGGTCGGTCGTCGGACTGCCGTTAGTGGAAAGTGTACAGTGGTAGCCGTCAGGTCAGCTGGTAACGACCAACATCATTGGCCCCCCCCGGTTCTTCTCGAGGCGAGCACTCGGGTCGAGGAGAAGCCATAGCAATCAGACGGTTTTCTGGCCGGTCAGCCGTCGACGTACTATCAAGCGGCGCACATTTATTGCCATCACCTTGTCAGGTCTGAATGTAACTCATAATGGCCGAGCCGCCTCCGGATGGTGCTTCTGTCATGATAGCAGCAACATTTGGCGCCGACAGCCTGACGACTCCTGATAGTACGCCGATGGCTGATCGGCCAGAAAACCGTCTGATTGCTATGGCTTCTCCTCGACCCGAGTGCTCGTCTCGAGAAGAATTCAGAGAGCCACTGATGCTGGTCGTTGCCAGCCGACCTGATGACTACCACTGTACACTTTCCACTAACGGCAGTCCGACGACCGACCAACTGTCTCGTCGCAGACCAGAACGCCCGACGATGTCCCGACTCCTCGGTTCATGAACCTCGTCCCTCCTCGATCACGAACCCCTTCATCTTCGGGGAAGCTCTAGCGGTCAAGCAAAAGATCAAGGCAAGCCTAACCGCACCCTCCCATACAGGAATGCTTGGTTGGACTTGCTATATGAATCATCATGGGCGCGGAGCCCCGAGATTCTCGGCTATGTAAACGCCAATGACCGCGCGCGCCTATGGAGGGAATTCTCATTAACGGTAAGGTCCGAAATCGTGGCCACTTGCCACCCACGATCTTCGCCCTAAATCTTACGATTCAGAGTCGTGGGTGGCAAATGGCCATGATTTCGGACCTTACTATTAATGAGAATTCCCTCCATAGGTGCGCGGTCATTAGTGTTTACATAGCCGAGAATCTCGGGGCTCCGAGCCCATGATGATTCATATAGCAAGTCCAACCAAGCATTTCCCGTATGGGAGGTGCGGTTAGGCTGCGTTGATCTTTTGCTTGACCGCTAGAGCTTCCCCGAAGATGAAGGGGTTCATGATCGAGGAGGGACGAGGTTCATGAACCGAAGAGTCAGGACATCGTCGGGTCGTCGAGCGTTCTGGCCTGTGACGAGATGGTTGGTCGGTCGTCAGACTGCCGTTAGTGGAAAGTGTACAATGGTAGCCGTCAGGTCGGCTGGTAACGACCAACATCAGTGGCCCCCCGGGTTCTTCTCGAGGCGAGCACTCAGGTCGAGGAGAAGCCATAGTAATCGAACAATTTTCTGGCCGGTCAGCCGTCGACGTACCATCAAGCGGCGCGCATTTATTGCCGTCACCTTGTCAGGTCTGAACGTATCTCATAATGGCTGAGCCGCCTCCGGATGGATCCTCTGTCATGATAGTGTCTGTGATTTCCTCGCATCCTGCGTCAACCTGCCACACTGTCAGCGTCAGGAAACTGAACGTCGCGTACTTGAATCAGCACGATCCTTACGATGGCGTCTCCTCGGTGGTCCTGCACGTTATGGATCCGAGTGATAAACTGATGACCGATCGTATCCCGACACGTGGCGCGATCAACACGGTTTGCGGCCTGCGTCATGCTTAGGACTGTCAGATCGAGTTAGCCCCCCGGGCCTATAAATAGTGGGGGTCGTTGTGGAAAGGAGCGCCTTTAACTCGCGCGAGCAAACTTTAGAGCGACGATTTGATGATTGCCGATAGCCCGACGACTCCTGTTCGTCATCCTTAGGGACGTCGTTGCTCGCTCCATCTTGCTTCCTTCAGAGGTAAGCGATGAGTCTTCCACTTGCTCGTTCTTTGTCTGGGGGTTCTTCTTCGTCTTCCTCGTCGTCTCCCGATAATGATAGACTCCGACGACTTGGCACCGACAGCCCGATGACTTTCTCCTCGACCCAAGTGCTCTCCTCGATCCTCGCTGCTGATTACGGAGCAGCGGGATCGACGGGTAGCACACTTGCCGAGGCTGGCGTCGATTCTGCTAAGAAGTGTTCAGCGACGTCGGTCCTCGCTGCTTCGTAATCAGCACTTCAGCGGGTGTAACCGGGCGGGCGGGCGGCGGCCTGCGGAGGAGCCAACGAGGAGATCATAGGCGTCGCTCTCTGGATGTCGGCATGGCTTGCTGATAGAGCCGGTGGGGCTGTTTGTTGACCAGGTACCCCCGCGTCTTCCTGGGCACCAGGATTTTGACCCATCGGGCGAACTAGGGCGTCGCCCTGAGTTGTGAGTGTTTGCTGGTTCTGCTCCTTCCTTTCCAGCACTTGCTGAAGACTTGCAAGCATTCGCTCGACGCGATCGAGGTGCGAGGATGTCGCCGAGTCTTGGTCGCCTGCTCCGGAGACACCTCCGCCAACCTCCTCGATCACGTTGGTGGGGGAGACTTCATCGCCAAACAATCGGGCGATCACCTTTCCCTTGGGTGCCATGGAGAGAAGCTTTTTGCTCGAAGCTTCCCATAGACGGTGCCAAATGTTACTGCTAGAGCGAGTGGATTTGGCCCAGGCCGAATAGGAGATTTCCCTTCCCACTGACGCGGTATTTTTTGCAAATCGGCAATTTCGAGCCTACTAACGTACCTCTCGAGAATCTCGGGGCTCCGCGCCCATGATGATTCATATAGCAAGTCCAACCAAGCATTTCCCGTATGGGAGGGTGCGGTTAGGCTTGCCTTGATCTTTTCCTTGACCGCTAGAGCTTCCCTGAAGATGAGGGGTTCGTGATCGAGGAGGGACGAGGTTCATGAGCCGAGGAGTCGGGACATCGTCGGGTCATCGGGCGTTCTGGCCTGCGATGAGATGGCTGGTCAGTCGTCGGACTGCCATTAGTGGAAAGCGTACAGTGGTAGCCCTCAGGTCGGCTGGTAACGACTAGCATCAGTGGCCCCCCGGGTCCTTCTCGAGGCGAGCACTCGGGTCGAGGAGAAGCCATAGCATCATACACGATTTTCTGGCCGGTCAGCCGTCGGCGTACTATCAGGCGGCGCGCATTTATTGCCGTCACCTTGTCAGGTCTGAACGTATCTCATAATGGCTGAGCCGCCTCCAGATGGCGCCTCTATCATGATAGCGTCCATGATTTCCTCGCATCCCGCGTCAATTTGCCACACTGTCAGCGTCAGGAAACTGAACGTCGCGTACTTGAATCAGCACGATCCTTATGATGGCATCTCCTCAGTGGTCACACATGTTATGGATCCGAGTGATAAACTGATGACCGATCGTATCCCGACACGTGGCGCGATCAACACGGTTCGTGGCCTGCGTCATGCTTAGGACCGTCGGATCGAGTTAGCCCCCCGGACCTATAAATAGTGGGGGTCGTTGCGGGAAGGAGCGCCTTTAACTCGCGCGAGCAAACTTTAGAGCGATCACTCGACAATTGCCGACAGCCCGACGACTCCTATTCTTCGTCCTTAGGGACGTCGTTTGCTCTCTCCATCTTGCTTCCTTCAGAGGTAAGCGATGAGTCTTCCACCTGCTCGTTCTTCTTCGCTGGGGGTTCTTCTTTGTCTTCCTCGTCATCTCCCGATAATGATAGGACTCCCAGCGAGTGCCCAAATCTTCTAGTGACTTCCCTGGTACTCTAGTGTTGGGTCCTGTAAGAAGCAATTCGTCCTTGAGGTTAGCACCGTTGAGTATATCCCTCGGGCGCCTTCGGCACATACGTCTGGTGCTCGTCGTCTAGCAGACATCGTGGCTGACGTTGTATGCGAGACCACCCGCGGGACCTTCCGATGGTGAGAAAACATCCAGGGATTTCCCTTCCCGCCGACGCGGTATTTTTTCGCCAATCGGCAATTCCGAGCCTACCACGTAATGGAGAAGGGAGTGTGCGTATATTCCAAGGCGATCCGGGCTGGTCTTCGGTTCCCACTTAATCCTTTTATCATTTTCTTACTCCTGGAGCTCGGGATCGCTCCATCACAGTTGACACCAAATTCTTGGCGAATGGTTACCGGCTTCCTTTCGGTCTGTGTCGCGGCTGGGGTCCCTCCGACCTTACGCCTCTTCTTTTATTGTTTCTCCATAAAGCCATTCGAGACTGGCTTTATTTTTCATCCAGATCTGGTCGACAGTCCTTGGCAAACTTCCTACCCTCCGTCCATGACTAGAAGAGGAGCTTCGTTTTCATTTACTGCCCATCTGGATGGCCTTTTCCGACCCAGTGGTCGAAAATCGATCTTCGGAACAAAGCATTCGGGTCGCCTAAACTTACCGCACCCGAGCTCTCGGACTTTGCGGATCTAAAGACAGTGAAGCCCCCGACCTATACGAACCTTCTGAGAAGCTGCTCGAGCTGATTGCCGAGGCACCAAAGGTCGTCATCCTTTTCATCAGCCTTCTCAGTTCACTCGCACTACCACGATTCTCACGTTTTCTCTCCTCTTTCCTTTTACAGTTATGGCCGACAAGAGTTTTTCCAAGGCCCCTTCAGTACATAAAGGATCATCTCTTGTAGAAAAGGCGCGTGAAAAGGTGCTTGCGAGGGGCAAGAAGGTTGCCTCGTGCCCAGAGAAGGGTCCTTGAGTCGTCGAAGATGCTCCTCCGGAAGACTCGTCGGGTGCTGCACATGATCATGGCTCGGATGACATCGCTCAAAGGGAGGAGAGGCCAACAAAACGTCCACAACCCCAGCCGTCGTCTCTGACCACCGTCCCCTCGTCGCCGCCAAAGACCCGTGTTTAGCTGGATCCAGTCGAATGGGGTCGTCAGGCTCTCCCGGCGGAGTTAAAGGCAGATGCCCTGAACGAGTCCCCACGTCGGCTGCTATTCGACTTCCACTCGTCGCTTTTGAGCCAGTTGACCGCGTTCGAGGCTTACGTGCACAGAGCCGCGGTGAAGAGGGCGGCCTGCGACAAGCGGTCACGAGCCGAGGAGCGGACTGCCTCTGAGAAGGCCCTTCGTTTAAAAGAGGCGGAGGCGGCTCAGAAGAGAGAAGACAAGCTTCAGGCTTCCCTCTCATCTATGAAGGATGCTCTTCAAGCCAAGAAGCAAGCGCTAGAGGCCATGAAGAAGCACTCACTGATGAGGTCGAGGCCCACAGAAAGACGAAGGACCAGATCTCGCAGCTTGTAGCCGAGGAGAAGGAGAAAGCGGTCATTGTAGACACCCGTTTTCGGCCTATAAGTTGAGCACATTTCTTGTTCATATCATTGATGTCCCAAGTTGATCATCACTTTGGAGTCCTTCTCTGGCCCATCATGAGCTCATTCACCCTCAATGTAAGCCCATTCTCAAGCCCATGGCCAAACACCGCTTGAAATATCAAAACTGTGCAATCTGCCCAATCTTCTGAACATGCCTTCACTTTGAGAGCTCATAACGTCCTCATTTCTAATCCAAATTTGGATATCATACTATCATTTTGTAGCTCTCTGAGTCTAGAATCCAACGCAACAAACGGCGCATCAATTCGATATCTGTGGAGAGAGTTATGGCCCTTTTCGTGGGACCTACGCGCACTGCCCCTAGTGACGCGGCCTGGTGCATGGACGCGACAAGAACGCGGCCCCACGATCTGACGCGACAACGCCATGCACGTAAACACGTTTTTACGTGATTTTCGGCCTCTCTCTCCATCCTAGAGCCTATCTAAAGTCCATTTGAGTTGGGTTACGACCCAAACCTCCTATCCTCATCCCTAGGGAGCCCCCAAGCCCATCCAAACTCTAGATAGACTCTCAAACACCCCCACAACTTGGACTCTCTCTCTAACTCGGGATTGGACTCTATCTCTCTCTTCAACACATCCTAGGACTCTCTAAGGGATATAGAAAAGGCTACCACTATGAGGAGAGGTCCCTGGAGGCTCGGATCACGAGGTCCCATCGTCCCCAAGGCAGAGGAGGAGCTATTCTTCCTGTTTTCCTTCTTTCTCTCTCCTCTTTCTCTCTCATATCGCCTCCAGGACCAGCAGTGCTTGCACGTCTTGTGGAGATCGAACCAGGCCAGATCTCTTCAAGGTTTCTTCATCAAAGTTACTCTCCACAGAGCCTTCTTCAACCTCGAAGTGGAATCACGTCGATTGGTGGCTTGTGCAAAAAGTTACAGCAGATTGATCTTCACTTTCTCTCTCATATCGAGATCTGCACATGCGGGATTATCGTCTCTTCCACAGCCCAAACCAGGCCAGATCTCTTCAAGATGTCTTCATGAAAGTTGTTCATGACATCTCCTCGCCGACCTCCAACTGGAATCACATCAAATGGGGCAGTATCTGTTTAGTTTTGATTTTTACTTTCTTTTCCACGTTTTTACACATGTATGCATGAGATAGGATTCCTCCTTCTCCTCTTCCATGATTTCTCCCCATGCATATTCCTCCCCACGTTTTCCTACTACCCAAGGGGTTTAAAAACCACCCCCAGGTCCGTTCCTCCATGCTCCATATCTTTCTTCTATTTAAGAATAGCTACTACACTTAACATAGTCTGACATGGTTTTATTTCTTGTTTTCGTTGTTTTGGCAGGCACCCAAGCGAAGATCCACGAGCGGCTCTCATCCTCCGGCCGGCTGGAGGACGGGAAGAAGGTCCCATCCATCATCTCCCGCATAGAAGAGAACGCGACGGTGTAGGGCGACGCGACAAGAGACGCGTCAGCTAGGGGTGACGCGATATCAGCACTGTCGCGGCAACCATGACTGCCGTGACATAAGGTACACCCCCGTTCTCTCCCCTTTTCCTAGAGTAGTTAGCCCAGACATTTCTCTTCTCATTAGGCAACTATCTAGGTGGCGATCACATCCTATTTTTCATGCTATCATATTTGGTATTCATGTTTGTGTTGAGGGGGGTACAATCCCTGTGATTACACCTTTTAGAGATCACGGTGGGACCTCCAGTGCCACCCTCGTAGATCTAGTTTGCTTGATTGCCATGTTTTCCCCTTTACTTCCTCTTGTGGTGCCCTGTTAGTTTGATGTTCCCTGTTTTATCCGTTTTTGGCGTTCGGTTTGTGTCGCGGTGCATCGCGGTGACGCGATAGTATCGCGTCGCCTGTAACGACCTCGATAACAGGTGTGTGTTTCCTCTTTGCTTATTTGACATCTCCTGATCCTGTGAGTTCATTCATGTCTGTATCATGTTTCTCTGACATGCTTGCCCGTGTTTCTGTCTCTTAGAATCCTGTTAGGGTTCGGATTTTCCGTTTTATTTCCATTGTAAGTTTTCGGCTCTAGTGTCGCGTAGTGCACGGGACGCTACAGGGTCGCGTCAGCTCCAGGCGTCGCGTTACCAGGTATGCTTTGTATGTTAATGTCTTGATCCATGTGTCGGTTTCTGGGTGCTTCATGACCTCTGCTAGATTGATCTTGTGATTTCATGCTCATATCATATGCTAGGTTGGTCTGTATGCTTTGTATTTGTGACTGACTGCTGTTTCGGGGATCTGTTTGTATCGCGGCAGACCGCTCTGCCGCGATAGGGTCGCGGTGTATCCGGCTGCCGCGACTATACCCGAGACCCTGTTGGTCACCCTGCTTGGTCATTGTTCACCCTTGCATACATTTTGGGCACTTAGGCCATTTGCATACGCTATTCATCCTAGTTATTCAGGTTCCCCCTTGGTTGAGTGAGCCCTCTCACCTACGAGCACTCGTAGGCTGACTCGGGCCCACCTTCCGAGGACCTCCGTAAGTCCTCGTGACCGTACGCACGTTGCGGTTCACCGGGCCGGTTGTACCCGTTGCACCCCTAGTTTGAGCCATCTCCCCGTGTGAGTTGTGTATCCCCCTTAGTATTCCGGAGTACTTGAGTTCATACCCATTAGGGTCTTCTTTAGCCGAGTGTATTTCAATTAATCAATCCATTAAAAGGCTAAGTGATAATCCTAAAATCCTAACGCTTATCATATCAACTTGGGTGTTTGCTTGAGAACTCCCTTCTCGTCCCCTTCTTGTGTGATTGTAATTGTTGTTGTATCCTTATTTGTATTTTAGTGTATCCTTTTTAATTCCCCCCATTTTATCATCCTCTCATGGCTCCTTTCCACTTCACCTATCCTCCAACCTCTCCTCCTCATGTAGACCCCTTGTCTCATGAGTCTATTCCAAATTCGGCCCAGCCCAAGGCCCATCGGGCCGATGAGAGTGCCCATTCCGGATCTATTCCTTCGCCATCTTTTTCTAATGAGGCCGCTGAATTGGAGCGCCTCCTGCTTGAAATGGGCCCTGACCAGGCCCGAGAATTGTTGTCCACCTTTGCTCTACGGTCTTCTTCCAGATGGGCCCACCAGGCCCACGTCATCCTGCTCATTTTAGATCATCTCACATTGTCACTCCTGGATCGGGAGATCCTTTTGCTCAGCCCACATCATTGCAGCCGGCCCATTACCTCAATCTGGCCCGGACCTTGACTCTCGACTCCGCTCTCATTCCCAAACTGGCCCTCGCTATCCACTATCCACTTCAGCTCAGGACTTCCAATCCGAGTTCGAATCCATGAAGCGAGAGCTCAGTGACCTGCGGAGGCAGTTAAAGCCAAAACCTTCCTTCAATGATACTCTTCCTGATTTCTGTGGTCTTCGGATCCCTCCACCTTCTCAGCTCCCTGTTTATCGCAAATTCAATGGGACTGGAGATCCTTACATCCATCTGAATGATTTTCTCTATGAGTCGGTGTCCTATCAACATGATCGCCGCTTACTGGCTTATCTTTTTAGGCGGTCATTAGAAGGGCCCGCTCTGGAGTGGTTTTATTCCTTGCCTCCCGATGAAGTTGAGAATTTTGAAATTGTCAAGGCCAGATTCGTGCAGCAATATCAAGACCGGGCCGGGACCGCATATTCAATGGCCGATCTAGTGGCTGAGCAGATGAAGCCTGATGAAGAATTCACAACTTATGCTAACCGGTGGCATCAGATGTCCGCGCATGTCCAGATGCACATCCCAGAAGAGGAGAAAATCAAGCTTATCATTGCTAATGCAACGCCCATGTACCGCCACATCCTGGCTATGAACAATATCACATCCATGCAACAATTATACAGCCGTGCTCGCTTTGTTAAAACCCAACTCTTTGACTCCCCCATGCCATCCATGTTTGAGGCCCAACAACCGAATTCTTCATTTCAAGGGCCCACTTATGAGGGAGTCCAAACCCATGCCCAAGTTGATACCATCCACCACCCCACGCCTACCCACTCCACTAACCACCATGCACCTCCACCTTCATATAGCCAACTCGCCCCGCTTCCACAAGAACAACCACCTCGTCCATGCCGCAGCACCCTACCATCCACTACCCAGCCATCACGGCATTCACTTGGCCCAAAGCGAACCCATTATCATCTGTTGCCCGAATCCCTCTCTGATGTCTTCACAGCCCTGATGTCCATCATGCATTGCATCTCCCTCCAGAAAAGCCAAGTGGGACATGACAGTGGACCGATCAGAATATTGCTTATATCATCACCATCCAGGGCATACAGTCGCAAACTGCTGTGAATTTGGGATGTGATCTACAATCTAGAGCACAAGATAGATTGGGCAGAAATGCACAGGCTCATCCTACATTGTCAAGAGAAGAGAAAGCACAAGACCAGGGGCAGCAGTCCTCCCCATCACAGGCAGCGGAACAGCCGCCGAGCAGCCACAGCGCAACCAAGACAGCCAGCACAAGTATCAAGGCAGTCGTCATCTCCACCAGTTCAAGGCCAAAGGCACTTCTTTAATTATCCTCCAAGTGCACCATCCGCTCCGTCACAACCTCAACAACCCCCTCCACCAACCTTTACTCAGGCTAGCACCACCACACCTCCCCCGACACCGCCCCAACACGACGACAAGCTATCAGCTCGACATATTGTGTCGGTACACATCCGTCATCTCCACCAACTCCGCAACCCACTAATCTCATCTACTCTAAACCCTACCATCCTTACCCATTGTCATTCTCTCTATGCCACCACCACCTATGCCTGAGCATACCACCATCACACACCAAGGCTCGAGCAAGCTCCACTCACCTCTGAGCCCGAGCAAGAGTTTCCTACTCCCAAGAGTAAGGCTGCTTCAGCCTCTGAGTTGGAGGAAGAGCTCTCTCCGCACGAGCCTATCCTTGCCATCATCCCATCACCTCACATCAAAGCCCTCCACATCTGATGAACCCACCATAGCCACCATACATCCCATCACCACATCCCAATGGAGCGGTGTGCGTCACCAGCAGCATGCCTTGAAATTACTTCCCCTATGCAAGATGGACCGAGTCAAGGTAGCCCAGTTCCGGTCATGTGTTTCGACCCTTACAACTACATCAGTCGCATGCCGGTCTATGTCCTTATCTCAGGCACATTCGGGAAGGATGAGCTTTCATCTCCTCAGAAGAGCACTGTCAAAAAGAGTTCCACATGCCCTAGTGCCGCCAAGTCCAAAGCGGGGACGGTAGCCATTACGTTGCTTATTGGAAATGCTACCATTAATGCCATCATCACTCCTCGTTCAGTTATATTGCATATGGCTGGTCAAAGAAGGGGCTCTCTACAAATGTCGTGCTATCTCACGCATCTGCTAAGGCTATCATGAACCATTTGTCACTCAAGGGGCAAGAAGTCACACTGCCTGAAGCATCCAAAGCCCTCCTTGCCATGTTTCAGCCCGACCAGGGGCACATTGCTATGTCACCAAGAACACTCAAGGTTTTGCCAAGAGTCCTTTGCAATTTACCTCAGCCTGTCAGTCAGTTGGCCGTGCTAGTGCCACCCATCACACTCCCAGAAGCCTCCCCTCTTCAACTGTCAAGGGAGTTGATCTTCATGCCCGATTGTCAGGCCAAGATGCCAAATCTCAAGTTGCTGGTACCACGCATCAAATTCCCATGGATTTGCACTTGCCACTTGTCAAGGGAAACCCTCTCAGCAAAGGAGCCTATTTATGGCATTCCCCCATGGGTGTCTATAAAGGTTGGATATGCAAATGATAGCCAAAGGGCAAGTACGCACACGGCAGTCATGACAACCATAATTGATGAGAGAGCCGTGTGGCTGCAGAGGAGAGCGAGGCCATCTGCTACCTGGTCCCGCTATTTAAGAAGACATGTCAAAATGAAACCGTCGTATCTGTCTGTGAGAGCAAAGAAGTTGTGCCGTCACAAGAAGAAATCTGCCAAGAAGCAAAGGAGGATGCAATCAAGATTCAAGTTCTTCAAGAAAAATATCGATCTCCCTATCTTGTCATCTCCTGATCTTGATCTTTCAATACTACTCATTTTGGTCAATCTGGTTCCCAGAGGAGGCGCCCGATCTCCCAATTCTGGACTGGTGCCGCATTATTCCCCTCCTACTCCTTTAGGGTCTTTGGACCCTCACTTATCTCCTCCACCTGAGCCACCCGATCACCCTCTGGGTACTCAGGGTTTTCTTTCACCTTCTCCACTTGAGCTCCCTGATCATCCTCTGGGTACTCAAGATATCTTTTCATCCTCTCCTCCTGAGCCACCCGATCACCCTATGGTTCTCAGGGTTTCTTTCCATATCCACTTGGGTCACCTGACTTTCTTCCTAGTGCTCAGGATTCCCCTTTTCCTCTCCACCAGAGCCTCCTAATTATAGGTCAGGTCCGCTTTCTCCAGGGGCATCTGATTCCCCTCCTTCCACTTCCCCTTCTGATCCTCTAGATCTTCCACCCTCCATTCTACAGTTCCTTCCTCTAACCCCTCCTGATCTCGGGTTCGACCTGATTCCTCCCTCACTACCTATTCGGGGTCCCGACCCTTTCTCTCACTGTTCCAGAGGTTTCAGTCCTCACTAACATTTTTTTCCTCCTTTGTAAATTCTTCTTGTTTGAGGGTTCTTATCCCTCATCTTCATGTAGCGTCATGTCTCCCTCTTGTTTGTGTTGAGTTGGCTTCAATTCTTGCTGACCCCTACTTTTCACAGTTTCCTGCAAATGAGCTAAGTAAAGCAACAAAATCAAAGTTCAAAGACTAATGCAGGTCGTTCTTTCAATAAAGGGGTCGCATTGTGCACCAAATAACCATGAAAATATTTCTTTAAACACCAAACATCAAAGAGAGTTGTCTCAGTTCACAGCAAGAGTGGTCGAGTCGGTCTTAGGTTTGCTTTGCTTCTGCAGCACTCAGGCTAGAGATTGCTCCGCGCTAAGAGTCTGACATTCCTTCCCCTGTCGTTGAAGGTCACTTTAAGCAAGGATCATCACACACTCACACAGCAACCTTGGTCGGTTCCTCTAGTAAACACTGTTGCTATCTAGGCCATACCTAGGTGGTGCAAAAGATGTTCTCTTCTTTACTCAGTCGAAGTGTAGGGGCAGAAAAGGGCTAGTTGGGCAAGGCGACCAACCTAAGCACACCTTGCTGAGGGGAAATCTCAAATAGGGACGGTCAATCTAGCCCACAAAAGAAAAGGAAATAAAAAGAGAAGAAGAACAGATGAAAGAAAATCAAGGAATAGGGGCATGGCAAAGAGTGGCAGTACAGTTCCCCGCGGGACGCCCTTGAGCCCGATCGTACGCATGCCCCAAACAAGAAACAGGCACAATAAAATGACCAAAAGTCCCTCCTCAACAGATTGAATCTCTAAGGGGTGTGCCTTGGAAGGAAGCTAAGCATAATTTGTCTTTAAAACCTGCACTAGACTTATCCTAAACTTTCTTCTCTTTCTCTCTATAAGGCTGGGTCGTCTCCCAAGTATGCCTTTGTAGTGGCACCGTGAGCCAGGGGCAACCATCTACAGGACGCCACCATCTTAATGCACATCCGACCTTTTTGGTGGTCTTTAATGAAAGGGGAATGAATGAGGACCCTTGCCAGTAGTTTGATCTTGCTTTAGTGCTGTAGTAGCAAGGTGGGTGCCTTCCGTCTCATGTATCTTTTTAGGAAGGGCTAACGTCGGCTTCAGGCGTCATTTTCAAAAAAAAAAAAAATCAAATATTTTCAAAATAAAAAAAAAATCAAATATTGCAAAAAATCCAAAAAATCAAATATTTCTAAAATCCAAAAAAAAATCAGATATTGCCAAAAATATAAAAAAAAAAATCAAATAATTTTAAAACTCCAAAAAAAAATAAAAAAATCAAATGTTTTCAAACTAAAAATAACAAAAATGAGCAGATCTAATCATACATGCCAAGTGTGCAGGTACATTGACTCCCAAGCATTGATCGCTCAGATATCCACATTTCTTCATTGCTTTTGTCGGAGTTTTACTCATCATCTTACGATCTGTCTCTCCTCCTCAGTTCCACCCATGATTTGAATTTCAAACTCATTATCCCACCAAGTCCTTCCCAAGTCCCATACATATTCTCCCTCAATGGCTCCATGAGAGGACTCTCTATGTGTGAACCTGGCTGTTCTTCAGTGCTTTGTTTCAATCATGTGAATGACTGAGTTGTTTATGCTTGTTGTTGTTAGCTTGTTTAGTACTTTATTTATTGCTTCATTTACACACACACAAACAAAAAATCAGAAAAAGCAAAACCCCCCAAAAAAATGGTGAGTTCTGCGCTCCACAGGTAAGTCAGGTAAGTATCCCTATCCCTTCTCCCCGCATTACTATATGGTACTTATGCTACTATATTCTCAAGGACCGGCTGGTTCTCAATGTGTTCTGGGATTTGAGTTCCCCTTCAACAAAAACAGTGATGATCTAGGTGCACATTGCTAATCTTGGATAGGCCGTTGAGTTAAATAAGTTCGGGGACGATGGATTCAGGCCTACACTGCGGTTGCAGGTAGTTCTTGACCCACTCTTATTCGGATTAACAATATTATCCTTGAGTATTTTTTTTATTTTCTCCTTTCTTTGCATATTGATTTGATGATTTCTTTTTATTTTAGCCCAGCATGCATCATGTAGGACTTTGAGCTTCATGCCTCATGATTTGTCAAATGTTGTTTCCCTTGGTGATCAATCAAGCTTAAGTTTCTTGAACAAGAAATCCTATTCCACTCACAATTTAAGGTCTTCTTTGAACTAGTCACTTGGTCTAGTTGGCCAGTATGACTTCTGTCTGGAATTTACTCCCTCCATTCATCCAAATCAGCTTAAATATCCCCCTGATCCGTCTTGGTTGCGAACCGCTCCCAGGCCTTGAGTCATCGTGACCCGCCTGGCACGCACATGTCCTCCCAAGATGAAACATGCAGGCCAATCGGCTACGGTACCTCTTAATCAAGAGGTTGATCATCCTTCTTTTGCTTTCCTTTTTGTCATTCCAGACAGAAGCCGTCCGTGCTCGCTCTCCTTGAGGTTAGTTTAGAGTCTTCCAGAGAATTTCTATCGCTTATTGGTTGTGACAGGTGTCTCTTTACCTTGATGCCCACTTTTCAGTCCACTCCGCTTCATCCTCGCTCCAATCCATTTCATTGCACTTCGCTCTCCTTCCGCTACGCTCCCTTGCAAAGTGGGCATCAAGGAGGGGCAATCTGTAGACACCCGTTTTCGGCATATAAGTTGAGCACATTTCTTGTTCATATCATTGATGTCCCAAGTTGATCATCACCTTGGAGTCCTTATCTGGCTCATCATGAGCTCATTCACCCTTAATGTCAAGTCCATTCTCAAGCCCATGGCCAAACACCGCTTGAAATATCAAAACTGTGCAATCTGCCCAATCTTCTGAACATGCCTTCACTTTGAGAGCTCATAACGTCCTTATTTCTAATCCAAATTTGCATATCATACTATCATTTTGTAGCCCTATGAGTCTAGAATCCAACGCAACAAACGGCGCATCAATTCGATATCTGTGGAGAGAGTTATGGCCCTTTTCGTGGGACCTACGCGCACTGCCCCTAGTGACGCGTCCTGGTGCATGGACACGACAAGAACGCGGCCCCACGATCTGACGCGACAGCGCCATGCACGTAAACACGTTTTTACGTGATTTTCGGCCTCTCTCTCCATCCTAGAGCCTATCTAAAGTCCCTTTGAGTTGGGTTATGACCCAAACCTCCTATCCTCATCCCTAGGGAGCCCCCAAGCCCATCCAAACTCTAGATAGACTCTCAAACACCCCCACAACTTGGACTCTCTCTCTAACTCGGGATTGGACTCTATCTCTCTCTTCAACACATTCTAGGACTCTCTAAGGGATAGAGAAAGGCTACCACTACGAGGAGAGGTCTCTGGAGGCTCGGCTCACGAGGTCCCATCGTCCCCAAGGCAGAGGAGGAGCTGTTCTTCCCGTTTTCCTTCTTTCTCTCTCCTCTTTCTCTCTCATATCGTCTAGGACCAGCAGTGCTTACACGTCTTGTGGAGATCGAACCAGGCTAGATCACTTCGAGATTTCTTCATCAAAGTTACTCTCCATAGAGCCTTCTTCAACCTCAAAGTGGAATCACGTCGATTGGTGGCTTGTGCAAAAAGTTACAGCAGATTGATCTTCACTTTCTCTCTCATATCGAGATATGCACATGCGGGATTATCGTCTCTTCCACAGCCCAAACCAGGCAGATCTCTTCAAGATGTCTTCATGAAAGTTGTTCATGACCCTCCTCGCCGACCTCCAACTAGAATCACATCAAACGGGGCAGTATCTGTTTAGTTTTGATTTTTACTTTCTTTTCCACATTTTTACACATGTATGCATGAGTTAGGATTCCTCCTTCTCCTCTTCCATGATTTCTCCCCATGCATATTCCTCCCCACATTTTCCTACTACCCAAGGGGTTTAAAAACCACCCCCAGGTCTGTTCCCTCCATGCTCCATATCTTTCTTCCATTTAAGAATAGCTACTACACTTAACATAGTCTGACAGGGTTTTATTTCTTATTTTCGTTATTTTGGCAGGCACCCAAGCGAAGATCCACGAGCGGCTCTCATCCTCCGGCCAGCTGGAGAACGGGAAGGAGGTCCCATCCATCATCTTCCGCATAGAAGAGAACACGACGGTGTAGGGCGACGCGACAAGAGACGCGTCAGCTAGGGGTGACACGATATCAGCACTGTCGCGGCAACCATGACTGCCGCGACATAAGGTACACCCCCGTTCTCTCCCCTTTTCCTAGAGTAGTTAGCCCAGACATTTCTCTTCTCATTAGGCAACTATCTAGGTGGTGATCACATCCTATTTTTCATGCTATCATATTTGGTATTCATGTTTGTGTTGAGGGGGTACAATCCCTGTGATTACAGTCATAGAGTATCGTGAGTCTGACGAACTCAGGGAAGAGGTCGCGGGCCTTTTCCGCGAAGGTTATAACGCATGCCTCGACAAGGTGAAGGAGCTGTATCCCAGCCTCGACCTGTCGGGTGCAGCTCTCCGCTCTGATGTCGATGATGGAGGCGAGAATCAGGAGGCGGAAGCAGAGGCAGTCGTTGACGAGGCGACCAAATAGCAACGAAAAACTTTATGCAGAAGCCGCCAAGAAAGTCTTAGCCGAGGACACCTTTTCCCCTGTTGTATAGATTCCTCTTTGCTCTCATCGCCAAGGAGATGTACTGCATTAACATAGTAGCTTCGTTTGCCTTACGTTGTTTGTCCACTCTTCTCTTCGTCGTCTATCATGTTCCGAGGTCATAGAGTCATTAGCAATTTTTTTGACGCTATGATGCATTCCGGGTTGTGTTATAAGAAAAAGGAGTGCTGGAGCGACCTCGCTATCCGTTAGGCTATAAAGACGATCAGGCTTACATAGTGCCGAAGCGATCTCATTTACTATTAGAGTGCCAAGGCGACCTCGTTAATGGTGAGAGTGGCGAAGCGACCTCATTTACAAGTAGAGTGCCGAAGCGACCTCGTTAACGGTGAGAGTGCCACAAAGGCCTCGTTTACAATTAGAGTGCTGAAGTGACCTCGTTAACAGTGAGAGTGCCGCAACGACCTCGTTTACAATTAGAGTGCCGAAGCAACCTTGTTATCGGTGAGAGTGTCGCAGCATCCTCGTTTACAGTAATTTTTATCGATAATATCCTCGGAGATGCTCGGCGTTCCACGTCCTCTGTATAGCTGCTCCATTAAGGTTGGCCAGACGGTATGCACCGTGGCCGAGGTCTTCCACGACTCAGTACGGGCCCTCCCAACTAGCCGACAGCTTACCATGAGCCGATCTCGGATCTGAGATGGCGAGCTTCCTGAGAACAAGGCTCCCGCGGAAAAGCGCCTCGGCGTGATGCTTTTGTCAAAGCTCCTTTTTACCCTTCGTTGGTAAACTTCCATTCTGGCCGATGCCTTTCCTCGTTTCTCCTCAATCACATCCAGCTCGGCGCGAAGAGAAAGTTCATTGCTCTTCGAGTTAAACCCGAGGACCCTTCCGGAAGGAACGAGCATCTCTACGGGTGTAATAGCGTCCACGCCAAACGCCATCGTGAAAGGTGATTCTCTTGTTGCCTCCCTCGACATTGTCTAATAAGCCCACAGTACGTGTAGAAGTTCATCGACCCATCTCCCTCTGTGACTCTGCAGCCTCTTCTTAAGCCCGTTTAAGATTGTTCGATTCGTCACCTCGGCGAGCCCATTAGACTGAGGATGGGAGACCGAGGAGAATCGGTGGTCCACTCCAAGCATTGCACAGTTGCGCCGAAAGTTGGCGTTGTTGAATTGCTTGCCGTTGTCGGTGACGATTGCTCGGGGGAGGCCGAACCTGCATATAATGTTCTTCCAAACAAAACCCCAGACGTTAGCGTCTGTAATTTTCGCTAACGGCTTGGCCTCGACCGACTTGGTGAAGTAGTCGACTCCAACGATGATGAACTTCCGTTGTCCCAACGATGGGGGAAAAGGCCCGAGGATGTCCATTCCCCACTGAGCGAATGGCCACGATGAAGTTATGGTCGTGAGCTCGGATGGTGGCTTTCGATTTGTCCTGCAGAAGAGCTGGCACTGATGGCAACTCCTCACATACTTCTCAGCGTCCTTCAACATGGTCTGCCACCAGTAACCCTGTCGGGTTATTCTTCGAACGAGGGAACGAGGACCCGCATGGCAGGCACATGTTCCCTTGTGCACCTCGCCGATGATCTCCTCAGCTTGTATCGGGCTCACGCATCAGAGGTAAGGATAACTAAATCCCCGCCGGCACAGGTCGTCGCCGATAAGGATAAACCTTGCCGCTCATTTCCTCGTCTTGTCTCCCTCTTCTTTATCTTCCGGCAGTGTGCCGCTTTTAAGTAATTCCACCAGTGGGGTCATCCAAGTCGTTCCCACGTCGGCACACATTACCTCGGCCAGTGATACCGATGGCTCTCGGAGCTCCTCCACTAGAACCGACGACTCTATTTCCACTGAAGATGACGCGAACTTGGACAGGGCGTCAGCTTGCGAATTCTCAGTTCTAAGAATCTTCATCAGCTCGGCAGCCTCAAATTCTCTCAGCAACCTCCGGACTTCAGTCATGTAGGATGCTAACTTGGCTTCCTTCGCCTCGAATTCTTGTGAAACCTGGCTGACGACTAACTGGGAATCACTGTAGACCAGGACCTTCGAAGCACCGAGGGACTTTGCCATTTTTAATCCTGATATTACGACTTCGTACTTGGCCAGATTGTTAGAAGCATTGAAGTCAAAACGAATCGCATACCTTAAAATAAGACCATCGGGCGAGTGGAGGACGACCCCTGTGCCGCTGCCTTGAGAGTTGGATGCGCCGTCGACGAAAGCCTCTCATCGTCCTACGATATCTTCTTCTTGTGACACTCTGGCCGTTCCTTCAGAGATGAAGTCGGCAAGAGCCTAAGCTTTGATGGCAATCCGAGGCCTGTATTCAATGTCGAATTCTCCTAGCTCTATAGCCCACTTCGCCAACCTTCCGAAGGCCTCGGGTCGGCTGAGGATTTTCTGGATTGGAACGTCGGTGAGGACGACGACTTTGTGCGTCTGAAAATATGGACGGAATCTTCTAGCAGCTACGAACAACGCATATCCGACCTTCTCAAGGTCAGAGTACCGCTGCTCGGCTACTCACAATGCTTTGCTTGTATAATATACTGGGAGGTGGTTCCAGTTTTCTTCATGTACGAGCACCGAGCTGATGAAATATGTTGTCGTAGAGAGGTACAACAGCAGTGCCTCTCCGATCACCGGCTTGCTCAACGTGGGTACGTGCGCCAGGTATGCTTTCAACTCGTCGAATGCCTTCTGGCACTCCTTGGTCCACTCGAAACGACCCTTTCTCAGCACCTCGAAGAAGGGCCTGCAGCGCTCCGCCGACCTGGACATAAACCTGCTAAAAGCCGTAACCCTACCATTAAGCCTCTGTACCTCCTTCACCATCCTCAGGGCCGTCATGTCGATGATCTCTTGGACTTTGTCAGGGTTGACGTCGATTCCTCGGCTCGACACGAGGTAGCCGAGGAACTTCCCTTCTCGAACGCCGAAGATGCACTTCTCAGGATTCAGCTTCATCCCATACAACCGTAGCATGCCAAACGCCTTGGCCAAGTCACGAACGTGGTCCTTCGCTCGTCGACTCTTCACCAGCATGTCGTCGATATATATTTCCATCGTCTTCCCAATCTGCTCTTCGAACATCATGTTGACGAGCCTTTGGTACGTCGCCCCTGCATTCTTCAATCCAAACGGCATGTGAGTGAAGCAATATAGACCTTTCTCCATGGTGAAGGACGTCTTTACTTCGTCTTCAGGAGCCATTCTGATCTGGTGGTATCCAGAGTAGGCGTCGAGGAAGCTTAGTAGCTCGTGCCCCGCCGTCGAGTCGATGAGCTGGTCGATGCGGGGGAGCGGGAAGCTGTCCTTTGGGCATGCTTTGTTTAAGTCGGTGAAGTCCACACACATCCACCACTTCCTGTTTGCTTTTCGCACCAAGACGACGTTCACGACCCACTCCGAATAGAATGAATCTCGAACCATCTCTGCATGCAAATATTTCGCTAAGCTGCTGTCGACCACCTCCTGCCGATCAGCCAACAACGACCTTTTCTTCTGGCACACTGGTCAGGCGTCGGGATTCACATTCAGGCGGTGCTGGATAATCTTCGGATCGATCCCGGGCAGGTAGTCATCCGACCACACGAACACGTCGCCACTTGTTTTAAGGAATGCAACAATCTCTTCTTCCAAGTCATTAAGCTCGGCCCCCACAACGAGGGTTCTTTTCTCCACCTCTATCAGCTAAGTTTGCTCTGCCGGCTCGTGCCTTCTGTCATCATCATCAGAATCAGGCGCATACTCTGGAACTATTGGTTCTTTTGATTTAATGGAATTTACATAACATTGGTGGGCCTCGGCATGACTTCCAACGACCTCCCCAATCCCACCGGGGGTCAGGAATTTTAATTTCTGGTGGTAGGTTGAAGGCACCCCCCCCAACTTCCCCAACAGGCCCCGGCCGAAGATCGCGTTGTAGGCCGACTTTACTTTTACGATGAGGAAGTCGACCTCAACCGTTACATGGCGTGGTCGGGTGCCCAGAGTTACTTTTTGCTTAACTGACCCCTCGGCATTCACGGGCGTCCCGTTGAAACCGAACAATGGAGTAACGACCGATTTGAGCTCCGTGCTCAGGTTGGTCATTTTAAGGAAACAATCATAAAAAGGACGTCGGGTGTCGCTCCATTATCAACAAGGATACGATGTACATCATACCCATCGACGTCCGCGTGGATCACTAACGCGTCGTCGTGGGGAAGACTAAGCTCGACAACATCCTCGTCCGAAAAAGTGATGACGCCTACAACGCGATCTTCGGCCGGGGCCTGTTGGGGAAGTTGGGAGGGTGCCTTCAACCTACCGCCATAAATTAAAATTCCAGACCCCCGGTGGGATTGGGGAGGTCGTCGGAAGTTAGGCGGAGGCCCGCCAATGTTATGTAAATTCCATTAAAGTAAAAGAACCAATAGTTCCGGAGTATGCGCCTGATTCTGATGATGATGACAGAAGGCACGAGACGGCGGAGCAAACTAAGCCGATAGAGGTGGAGAAAAGATGGTGAAGGCTCGGAAGAGGTCGGGGCTCCGCGCAGGAATTACAATAGAACCAATAGCAAACTAAGCCCATACGGGAATTACGTGGTAGGCTCGGAATTTACGATTGGCGAAAAATACCACGTCGGCGGGAAGGGAAATCTCTGGATGTTTTCTCTGTAAGGAATCGATCAGAGCACAGCGAAAACGCGATCCCTCAGGTAGATATCGGCCAGTGGTCGGAATCGAACAAAAATGGAGAACCCGCGCGTAGGAAGATCCGATCTTTACCTTTGCGGGGTTGCGAAACTCCCGAATCCGGGGAGGAGGTAGCGCTGGAGGCGCTGGTGCTTCAAGCCGTTCAGGTGTCCGGCCTCTAAACATATCCACGCGAGCTCCGGACGCAGACGGGATCTCCTCGTTCTCCACGCGACTCCCGGATCTCAACTCCACCATGTACCAGAGAGAGGAGAGAGAGAAGGTGGGGGCGCCCAGGGAGAGAGAGAGGAGGTGGCGGCCAGAGAGAGAGCATGTAGCTTGGGCCAGGGTTTAACTCTCCACGTATATTTATAGACACTGCAGTTTTTCACAAAAACCTAGGTGTCTATAACGACCATCCTTCCCAGTCTGCTCGGAACTCTATTGCGTGTGACCCTCTAGGCCAAAGTGCTAGTCCAGTTTTCAGCCCATTAAGCCCAATAACTCTTTATTGACTTACTGTAATTAATTAATATCTCATTAATTAATTACACAATCAATTATCGTCTCACGATAATTGAACGGGCTTCCAATCAAGTTGGGTGCCAAGCAACACCACTTGATCCTGGAAAGCATTGGGGTTCAGCAACCCATTCAAGGAACCTTTGTGTCAACAGATACCACGTGACTATAATCCTTCGCTCATACAATGCTCTCGAGTGCAGTAGGGTATGGTCAACTGTCAAACCCTAATACGCGCACTCACTTGGATTAGATGCCGCATAACAATATCAGAAAACTCCTTTTCTGATAAGTAGTCATGCCCTGGCCAGAGACTATTAGGCATCTTTCCTAGAGCATTCACTCTCTTATTACCGAGAGCGAGCGATCCCATGTTGACCACACAATCACCTTCGAAGGTATTCCGCTAGATCGAACACTTAACTGATTAAGACCCATGGCTAGAGATCTATAAGTTAAGGTCAAAATATAGAAGTCCACCAACAAGTGTCCTTGGTGTCTCAGGTCTAAGGACCAATCACGCCACTGTGACAATGAATCTAGCTGGTTGACAGTTAGGTAACATTACCATCCAGCGATTCATAACGGATCAGTTCAGTGAAACTCATTCTCCAATGAGCACCTACAGATTCACCTTAGTGTCTCCACACAAGTGACTATGAGACCAGTCACCCTCATCATATGAGCAGGTGCAACATGTACTAGTCTAACTGGATATTCGATGTCCTTCTCGAATATCCTCCGACTAGGAACAATTAAGAATATGCGTTTAAAGGACATTAATCCCATTGTTATGATCTCATCATAATTAGTATCCATTGCGCATATTCATGACTTCATAACGAAACGATAAACGAATTACACATAATGAATATAAAAGCCTTATTATTATTATTAAAGAACAAGATGTACAAGTTATGATTGGCTTGAGGACACCCATAACTAACAATCTCCCACTTGGACTAAAGCCAATCACCTTATGTTTTAACCATAGACTCTAGGTGGCGCTCAAACACATTTGAGTCAGAGGCTTCGTCAGTGGATCTGTAATGTTGTCAACTGAAGGAACTCTTTCCACCAGTACATCTCCTCTAGTGATAATCTCCCTGATCAGGTGAAATCACCTCAGAATGTGCTTCGACTTCTGATGAGACCGCGGCTCTTTCGCTTGCATAATGGCCCCATTGTTGTCACACAGCAATGGGATCGGATCAGAGTCACCCGGCACCAGACCAAGGTCGGTGATGAATTTCTTCATCCACATGCCTCCTGGCGGTTTCAGCTGCAGCAATGTACTCAGCTTCTGTCGTCGAGTTTGCAGTGGTTTCTTGCTTGGAACTCTTCCAGCTTACTGCACCTCCGTTTAAGGTGAACACAAACCCAGATGTAGACTTGCTATCATCTGGATGACTGGAAACTCGAGTCAGTATATGCCCAAAGTTTCAAGTCCCCTCCTCCATAAACCAGAAATATATCCTTAGTCCTTCTCAAGTACTTAAGGATATTTCACTGCCATCCAGTGTGTTTCACCTGGATTTGCCTGATATCTGCTCGTAACACTTAGAGCAAATGCTACATCAGGCCTTGTACATAGCATGGCATACATGATAGACCCTATAGCCGAAGCATAGGGGACTCTATCCATGACTGCCCTCTCTTCAGGAGTCTTAGGAGACTGCTCCTTAGAGAGATTAATCCCATGTCTCATTGGTATGAGACCTCTCTGGAATTTTCCATGCCAAACCTTTTGACAATGGTATCTATGTACATGGATTGGGTCAAAACAAGCATCCTCTTAGATCTATATCTATAGATACGTATTCCCAATACGTAGGATGTCTGTAACGACCCGACCTCCCGACCCCCCGCCAGGGGCCCAAAATTCGCGTCGCCACCACGGATCCGAAGATCCGAAAGGGTATATGAACAAGTCTAGTGAGATATGTACTGAATTCCAATAACTATAACAATCTGTACATTATACAAAAGGGTTGTACAACGCGTCCCAAGCAAAAGCACAGGTACAAGAAGAAAGGTGCAGTCCTTAAGGGGCATACCCCGAGAACTTGCAAAACACAGCTCTCAGCTCACTCGGCTACAAGAGCTCACAACACTCGCTCTCACTGCTGCTGACAACAACACGGCGCCACAGCCGCCTCCGTAACCCGTCCGACACCGAGCTCCCGCGACGACGAGCCCCTAGCTGAAGGAAGTAGGGGGGTGAGCCTCGCGAACAAGGCCCAGTAGGGATTACCAGTCCCTCACCAGCCAGAGCAGTAGGAACTCCGAAAACAGGAAACTACACTAGAAAACTGTAAAGCGAGTAACACCTACAGCATGGTACTACTGAGCAACGGAAGAGAACATCGCAACGCCACGACCACCAACCGAGGTCGGGCAACACACATGACTCCCGCAGAAACCAACAGAGTCAAGCACAAAGCGGAAGCAGCGCTCGGCACACCTACCGAGACCACGGAACAACCAAGTGAGAATGACGTCTCACCGCAAGCACGGCCACCTCAGACCTCTACAAGGTCGAGGGCCCACAAGGAGAACCACCCCGGACCCCGGACACACCGCCAGGTCGGGAAGCTACACACGCCGGTGTCATCACGGGCTGGCACCCAAGAATGGGACCGCGGAACCGAGAGAACATCGAAGCGGGAACCACCAGAAGCACGGGTCTGCCCAAGGCCAGACCACGACGCCCACGGAAACTAGGCACAGCCGGGCTATAACCACCGTGCAAGCTCGGGCAACGAGGAACACTTGGAAACGTCGTGAGGAGAAAACGTCGTCACACAACAGCAACCAAGCCACCGCCGCTAGCAGCCAAGAGGGGGACGCGCAGTCCACCCGCTCTGCTCGCTAGCCTAGCTCTTGCTTCCGCCCCCGCGCAAGGGCGAGACAGAGCCGCCACAGAAACACACAACACACGCAACACCGCAGCCTGGCCAAGCTGCGGCCTCACGCCTAGCACCACTACGTGGCTCCGGAACCAACGCAGAGAGAGGCAGTGAGACAAAGGACTATCTGGTCTGCATCAGGCACTCCAAAACCTCGACGTCCCAGACCCAGACAAGAGAGCTCTACAAACGACTCATCGCCGCTGCCCAAACCTCATTTTCCCCTCAGCTCAGAGTCCGCTCACGTGGGCTGCCAACTCGAGCACACTCGTAGCCCGGAGTACTCCCTCAACAGGCTCCCCGAGGATGGGGGTCCCAGGAAACGGAGACAACCTCTAAATGGGACAAGCCCTCAAGTGCAGAGCACCGGGCGAAAAGAGAACTGGTGGGGCAACCACCACAGAAACTACGCCGAACTACTGGCTCGTAGCACACGATGAGCCCAGCAAGCGAGAGGCACGCACAGACCCTCAAAGGGTCGTCGGCCAAGCAAACACGCACGAGTGAGCCAAAACCTCAGAGCACTACCAGAAGTACAGAAAGCCCGTCGCTGCTAACAATCGATTGTCCAGACAATCGATTGTTAGACAGACGCGACCCTCCTGGCGCATTGCCAGGCCGACACGACCACGAAGGTGTCACCTTCGGTCACTGAACGCAGGGAGGCAACCTGCCGCGTTCCCTACCAGAAGGTCCTAAGGGCAAAGCCTGCCCTGGGGCACACGCCGACACACAACCGGACCACGGAAGCACCCGAGGCGCCCTCAGGCACTGTCGCGACCCCCAAGGGCACCGCGACAGCCTAACGCGACGGGGCGGCGCGTCGCGACAGCAACCCTGTCGCGACGGGAAACCAGGTCGCGACAGCGATCCTTATCGCGGTCGTCCAGCGCGCCGCGATAAGGTCGCACCCGACCGGGGCGACGCCTCTGCTGATGTCGCGGCGCCTTGCACGGCCGCGACATCAGCCGTGAGGCAGACCGCGGGATCCTCAATCCCAGGCCGCCCACAAACCATACAACATGCACACACGGGGGAGGGGAGCATGGGGAAAGCTGTAAGACTATCTACAAACCCCCGAGGACTCCCGATCCACCCGGATTGGGAAGGGCACAAGAAATCCCTACCTTAAACGAAGAACCGAACCCCGTAGGGCCCTTCTCGTAGGAAAGAACACCTCCTCCTCGCTCCACGCACGCTCCACGACGCCGAGACACCACGCACGGCCCTCCTCCTCTCCTGAAACACACAAAGGGGAGAAGAGGGGAGGAAGAGGTCGCCGGAGGGAGAGGGAGAAGGGAAGAAGAAGAGAGAGGGGGAAGGGGTAGCCGGTACGCCTTAAGCGCCCGGCACCCAGAACGCGATGGCCCGCCCATTCGCGTTACGAACCTTAACGCGACAGGTCAACGGACCGCGACCAGAACGCGCCCCCAACAGGGCGCCGCGACAACCCGACAGGCCAGACTGACACGCCTGCACTTTGACAGGCGTCAGACGACCGGTCAACGCAACACGACAAAAACACTGTCACGACCCGTTGATCGGTCGCGACAAGAATGCGACGGCAACCCAGGGCACGACAAGAATGCGACAGACCTCCCTGTCACGACATGGATGACTGTGCCCGACACGACACCAGTCATCCAGGACACCGGAAAGAAATCCGGGAAGCCAGGTCTTACAATGCCTCTCCCAAATCCTTCATGGAGAAGTTCTTTGACAACCAAACCTTTACTGATGATAACATCCCTACATCATTCCCAATGAGCAAGATGTCATCAACGTAAAGTATGAGAAAAGTGATAGCACTCCCACTGATTTTCTTATACACACATGGTTCATCTTCATTCTTAATGAAGTCATAAGATTTGATAGCCTCATCAAACCTTATGTTCCAACTACGAGAAGCTACTTCAATCCATAGATGGACCTTTGAAGCTTGCATACTTTATCTGGACACTCTTTGGATGTAAAACCCTCAGGCTGTATCATATACACTTCTTCCTCAATGTTTCCATTGAGGAAAGCAGTCTTTACATCCATCTGCCAGATCTCGTAATCAAAGTATGCAGCAATGGCGAGAAGAATTCTGATCGACTTTATCATGGCAACTGGTGAGAAAGTTTCGTCATAGTCAATTCCTTGCCTTTGATGATACCCCTTTGCCACCAACCTTGCCTTATAAGTGTCGATCTGTCCATCTGCACCGATCTTTCTCTTAAAGATCCACTTGCACCCAATAGGTACAATACCTTCAGGCAAGTTTACCAAGTTCCAAACTTGGTTGGTGTACATGGACTGCATCTCAGAATTCATGGCATCTCGCCATTTCCCTGACTGAGGACTATCAATAGCCTCTTGGTAGGTCTTTGGATCATCATCCTCATTATAAGACATGCCTTCACTGATATGTCCAACATATCTTTCAGGCTGTCTAAGTACTCTACCAGACCTACGCTGAATGTGTGTATATTTCTGAATAGGTTCCGGAACCGATGTTTCAACTAGTGGACTTTGCACAGTTTGTGGATCTAGAACCTCTTCTAGATCTACCTTACTCCCACTGTCCTCTTGGGTAAGGAACTCCTCTTCCAAGAAGATAGCTCTCCTAGCGACAAACACTCTTTGTTCACCAGGATGGTAAAAGTAGTACCCAAACGTTTCTTTTGGGTATCCAACAAACCTGCACTTATCGGTTCTGGATTCCAGTTTATCTGGGTCGTGTCTCTTCACGTGGGCAGGACAGCCCCAGATTTTAACATGTTTAAAATCAGGCTTTCTACCCTTCCATATCTCATATGGAGTAGAAGACACAGATTTACTGGGAACCCTGTTCAGTAGATATGTCGCTGACTCTAGCGCATATCCCCATAGGGAAACTGGTAACTGCGAACGGCTCATCATGGATCGTACCATGTCCAACAAGGTGCGATTCCTCCTTTCCGATACACCATTCATCTGTGGTGTATAGGGAGGAGTCCATTGAGAAAGGATACCATTATCCTTTAAGAATTGTGTGAACTCTGTACTCAAGTATTCACCTCCTCGGTCTGACCGTAGGATTTTAATACCTTTCCAGTTTGCTTCTCAACTTCATTCTTGAATTCTTGGAACTTCCAAAAGCTTCAGATTTGTACTTCATTAATAAACAAATCCGAACCTTGAGTAGTCATCTGTGAATGTAATGAAGTATGAGTAGCCACCCTTGGCTTGGGTAGACATTGGACCACATACATCCGAGTGTATTAGTTCCAATATGTCCTTGGCCCTATCTCCATGTCCACTAAATGAAGATTTGGTCAACTTACCCATTAAAAAAGATTCGCAAGTTGCATATGATTCATAATCAAATGGATCCAAGTATCCATTCTTATGCAACTTTTGAAGCCTATTCTCACCAATGTGACCAAGCCTAGAATGCCACAAGTAGGCAGTGTTCACATTATTCTTACTTCTCTTAGGAGAAACATCAACATGGAGATTTGCATAAGAAACATCAAGTAGATACAAATCATTTATCAATTTGCTAAAGCAACTAGTTTATTTCTCAAATAAACTGAACAACTATTGTTCTCAATGGTAAACTTGTATCCAATTCTGTCTAAATAAGAAACAAACAATGTTCTTAATAATGCTAGGCAAAATAGCAATCATCTAATGAAAGTAAATCTCCTGAGGGTAACTTGAGCTTCACTGTCCCCACAGTATGTGCAGCAACACTTGCGCCGTTTCCAAGCCTCAAGTTCACCTCGCCCTTGCTCAGCTTCCTTCTACTTGTCAACACCTGCACATCATTGCAGACATGAGAAGCACATCCAGTGTCTAAAACCCAAGATGTAGAATCTCTAAAAGACAAGTGAAGATCTATCATATAGATACTGAAGCTTCGCCAAGCTTCTGCTTCTTCTGAGCCTTCGTTGCAAGGTAGTCCTTGAAATTTCTTTTCCAGTGGCCCTTCTTCTTGCAGTGGACACACTCGCCCTTTTCTTCTCCTTTGCTTATGTCCTTATTTTGCTTCTGCTTGGACTGCTTCTTTGCATTGCCTTTCTTAAAGGCTTGCTGCTCTCCTCTTCTTCTTATTGGACTTTCCAACCATGAGAACAGTGGGCTTTTCCTTCTTAAGGTTGCCCTCAGCAGTCTTCAGCATGTTGAGCATCTCAGCTAAACTCACCTCAATCTTGTTCATTGTAAAGTTTACAATGAACTGGGAATATGAATCTGGAAGTGACTGGAGAATGAGGTCCGTGCTCAGTTCCTTGTCAAGAGAAAACCAAGCCCCTCGAGCCTCTCAATCCACTCTATCATCTTCAGCACATGAGTCTGTACTGAAGACCCCTCTGCCATGCGAGCTCTGAACAGGGCCTTGGATATCTCATATCTCTCCACCCTGCTCTGCTCTTCAAAGAGCTCTTGCAAGTGCTGCATGATGGATCTAGCATCCATGTTCTCATGCTGCCTTTGCAACTCATTGCTCATTGAGGCAAGCATGTAGCATTGGGCTAGAGTGGAATCCTCCTTCCACTTCGTAAATTCAAGTGTTTCCCCTTCAGGTGCATCTAGAGGTGGTTCAGCGGGGATCTCACCTTCCAGGACATAGGCAATGCGCTCAGACCTGAGGACAATCTTCAGGTTCCTGAGCCAATCCGAGTAGTTCGGGCCTGTCAATTTGTTGACATCCAGTATGCCACGGAGTGGGTTACTTGATGACATTTTTGCCTATAAAGGAAATGTAAACACAATTAGCAGATGTTCATAATAATAATTAAATCTAGATTAGGACTTTAATCAAGATTATCTCCCACTATTTTTCGACAGACTGTGCAACCCTCAGATATACAGAATGGGAGACTCCGATGGTCTCCTAGTGGGGATCAGAATCTTACAGACTCATAGCATGATCTTGTGGATAGCACAACAAACCATACTATGATCTGAAAGCGGTCAACTCTTGACACTTGCAACTCTTGCAATATCTGATCTTATTTTGGCCCCTGAATTTTAATGACCTTGTGGATAGCACAACAAGTCATTAAATCCAGTCTAAGCAGTACCATCATTACGTAACTAGCATAGATTTGGATGTAGCCCTTGTGGATAGCACAACAAAGCTACACCGTTCCTCTACCTACCCGTTTAAGGCATCACCATGCCATAGTTTTAGTCTGTCATCAGATTTGGCAAGCCTTGTGGATAGCACAACAAACTTGCCCGATCTAATGGCAATCCTAAAACTATAATGATGGAGGGCCACATAATTCATTCTAAATGATTACGCTACGGCTTAAAGTTTGAATGAGGAGGGATTTTGACATATTTTATCTTGGTCTCTATATCTGCGTGCTATTGATGTATAGAATTTGGAATATCATATATTTAATTATATATATCATAGCACATTCCATATATCATATATATGAAAAAAAATGGATGATCATGGACTTTAACCTAGAGTGGCATTACCAGAGCCAGTTGGTAATCCACAAACATGGCAAACATATGGCAGTCCCGCATCGAATGTTTTTTCTTGATGTAATTCTATCTCCAGAAGGCCTTGCATGGTACTCTCCTCCATCTCCGCCAATCCGCTTCTTAAAATTACAAGTAACATTAAATTGGGCCCGCAGCCCATAAATATA
The DNA here is from genome assembly GCA_014218235.1 of Colocasia esculenta. Taxonomy (NCBI): domain Eukaryota; kingdom Viridiplantae; phylum Streptophyta; class Magnoliopsida; order Alismatales; family Araceae; genus Colocasia; species Colocasia esculenta. The sequence continues at coordinate 160,618,250 of CM024755.1, read as the reverse complement.
CATCAGATAATAATAAGAAACCTTGAACAAGTCAAGGAGAGTACATAACAGGAGGGAGATAGAATGTACAACCCGGATTTAAAAGAGGAAGAGAGGGAGGCACGCAGTCCTCATAAATTACATCACATGCCATAATCCATAAACATCATCACATGATATCTAAGTCCATGATCATCCATCCACACATCAATACATCACATGCATCAATAAGTAATTATCACATAATTACTTCTGAAATAACTTTTATTTCAAAAATATAATAATTATATTTGAAAACCATTTAACTAAACAATTTAGCTAACATGGATAACATCTAATCAACATTAGATAAACGTCATTCACCGTTGCTGCATGAATCCGCCAAAATTTACTATTAATTAATTTAACAAGAATCACATTCTTAAATTAATTAACATGCATTAATTAGACAGTAGGAAATAACTAAACAATTTTAGAATTTCCTTAAACTAATTAACATTGGGTCAAACATCTGAAAATTAATTTACAGAAAGCTAAAACAATTTTAAAAGCTCTTAAAACTAATTTCAGAAGTTTTTTGGAATTTTTTAAAATATTTTTTGGTTTAAAAACAATTTAAAATACTTTTAAAAAGGGGGAAAAGGGAAGGGGCCGAACCGGATCCAGGCGGGCCGGATCGGTAGCCGGTCTGCCCAGAGGCAACCGGCGCGGGCACCCGCGCGTGCCCCGGGCCCCGCCGCGTCCGGGTAAGTCGACCCGGACGTGGCGGGCCCGCGGGGCGACCCGCGAGGGTCGCCCCTCGCGCCCGACAGGGGCCGCGGCCAGAGCGAAACCTTGGCCGCCGCCCCTCTACGGCGCCGCGTCGGAGCAGAGCGGCCCTGCCGCCTTCCGCGCCGTCTCCGGCGGCCGCGGACGGTGCCGGCGGTGCCGGAACCGCCTCCCATCTCCCCTTAGCGCCCAAAAAACTCCCGAAAAACCCCAGATTTGCATGAAATGCCCCCTTCTTGAACTGTCCAAGAAGCATGGTGGCGGCATCTTGCAGGGGGTCGTGTGGCCTCCACAGAGGGCCAAACGACGCCACGAGGGTTCTTCGCGAAGCCCTTGGTACAGGAACAACTTCCATGTACCAAACGGGAAGTGCACATCCCATGTGTGACCCAAGAACGAGGTAAAATTAGGGATTCATGCAGAACGCGAATCGACGAAAACGCATTAAATGACATTCATATGACGCTGATTCCGACAGAACCAGCAACCTGGCTCTGATACCATTGTAAGGAATCGATCAGAGCGCAGCGGAAACGCGATTCCCTCAGGTAGATATGTTTCCGGCGGTCGGAATCGAACAAAAACGGAGAACCCGTGCGTAGGAAGATCCGATCTTTACCTTTGCGGGGTTGCGAAACTCCCGAATCCGGGGAGGAGGTAGCGTTGGAGGCGCTGGTGCTTCAAGCTGTTCAGGTGTCCGGCCTCTAGACGTATCCACGCGAGCTCCGGACGTAGACGGGATCTCCTCGTTCTCCACGCGACTCCCGGATCTCAATTCCACCATGTGCCAGAGAGAGGAGAGAGAGAAGGTGGGGGCGCCCAGGAGAGAGAAAGGAGGTGGCGGCCAGGGAGAGAGCCTATAGCTTGGGCCAGGGTTTAACTCTCACGTATATTTATAGACACTGCAGTTTTTCACAAAAACCTAGTTATTGTCTATAACGACCATCCTGCCCAGTCTGCTCGAACTCTATTACGTGTGACCCTCTAGGCCCAAGTGCTAGTCCAGTTTTCAGCCCATTAAGCCCAATAACTCTTTATTGACTTACTGTAATTAATTAATATCTCATATTAATTAATTACACAATCAATTATCGTCTCACGATAATTGACCGGGCTTCCAATCAAGTTGGGTGCCAAGCAACACCACTTGATCCTGGAAAGCATTGGGGTTCAGCAACCCATTCAAGGAACCTTTGTGTCAACAAATACCACGTGACTATAATCCTTCGCTCGTACAATGCTCTCGAGTGCAGTTAGGGTATGGTCAACTGTCAAACCCTAATACGCGCACTCACTTGGATTAGATGCCGCATAACAATATCAGAAAACTCCTTTTCTGATAAGTAGTCATGCCCTGGCCAGAGACTATTAGGCATCTTTCCCTAGAGCATTCACTCTCTTATTACCGAGAGCGAGCGATCCCATGTTGACCACACAATCACCTTCGAAGGTATTCCGCTAGATCCGAACACTTAACTGATTAAGACCCCATGGCTAGAGATCTATAAGTTAAGGTCAAAATCTAGAAGTCCACGAATAAGGTGTCCTTGGTGTCTCAGGTCTAAGGACCAATCACGCCACTGTGATAATGAATCTAGCTGGTTGACAGTTAGGTAACATTACCATCCAGCGATTCATAACGGATCAGTTTAGTGAACTCATTCTCCAATGAGCACCTACAGATTCACCTTAGTGTCTCCACACAAGTGACTATGAGACCAGTCACCCTCATCATATGAGCAGGTGCAACATGTACTAGTCTAACTGGATATTCGATGTCCTTCTCGAATATCCTCCGACTAGGAACAATTAAGAATATGCGTTTAAAGGACATTAATCTCATTGTTATGATCTCATCATAATTAGTATCCATTGCGCATATTCATGAACTTCATAATGAAACGATAAACGAATTACACATAATGAATATAAAAGCCTTATTATTATTATTAAAGAACAAGATTGTACAAGTTATGATTGGATTGAGGACACCCATAACTAACAATCTCCCACTTGGACTAAAGCCAATCACTTGATGTCTTAAACCCATAGACTCTAGGTGGCGCTCAAACACAATTTGAGTCAGAGGCTTCGTCAGTGGATATGTAATGTTGTCAACTGAAGGAACTCTTTCCACCAGTACATCTCCTCTAGTGATAATCTCCCTGATCAGGTGAAATCACCTCAGAATGTGCTTCGACTTCTGATGAGACCGCGGCTCTTTCACTTGCGCAATGGCCCCATTGTTGTCACACAGCAATGGGATCAGATCAGAGTCACCCGGCACCACACCAAGGTCGGTGATGAATTTCTTCATCCACACTGCCTCCTTGGCGGCTTCAACTGCAGCAATGTACTCAGCTTCTGTCATCGAGTTTGCAGTGGTTTCTTGCTTGGAACTCTTCCAGCTTACTGCACCTCCGTTTAAGGTGAACACAAACCCAAATGTAGACTTGCTATCATCTGGATCTGACTGGAAACTCGAGGACCATCGGTGGTTATTGCAGGTCATCGGTGGTTATTCTACAGACATAAATCCTCCAATTTCGTGCTACTGGTCTGACTTGATCGTCGAAGTATCTACCACCGAGGACCATCGGTGGTTATTGCAGGTCAGTGCTCGCAGGCTGGGCATCGGCGTATCACCATCCGTCCCTTGGGCCATCTCCTATTCGGCCTGGGCCGAATCTACTCGCTCCAGCAGCAACACTATTTTTTTCTTGTAGTGACAAATCGTGAGGGGTGGATGTAAGTTGCACATGGACGTACTCGAACCACCTTAAAAGTTCCCTATGTTATGTGGTTTGCTCTCTCTCTCTCTCCTACCTCCCATTCGTGTAATATGTGCTTAAAGTTTTGTTCCTACTTGGTTAAACTTGAATCTGCATTGTTTTGTCCATCCTACATCATACTTAGATTTTGTGTGCCGAGATTTTTTATTTGAGGAAATTTATTCACCACCTCGTTGATTTGTCATTTCATTTAGGCTATCATGAATTGTCGTCCAAGACTTACAAATGGGCACTAGCAAGAGGCGCCTCGCTTCACTTCGAGTGCCATTGACTATTCACGCACTATTGTCTGAGCCGCATGCGGACCATCACTTTGATCCGCTCAACATTAAAGATGTGGTAATTGCTCTTGCTGAATCGGACCGACTTGGGCCATGTCACTCTGATGAGTCTAGGTCGCAACCTAGGCCGGCGTGGGGCGACCTGCCTTGCTAGGCCCATTTGTGCCCACCACTTCATCGTTGGGTTGACCCACCCTACTAGACCTAGATCATGCTTGGGAGCTTGGGCGGCCAACCACAGTGCCCCAGTGGGGCCGACCATTGGACGCATATGAAAGTTTAGATAACAAAGCTTGTGTAAGATTAGGGAAGACTTTCCTAGGATGATCCCACCTTTGGCTATATATGTCTGGGGATGCTTACCTATCTTATATAAAAGTAGTAAGTTAATATGAAGCCGAGCTCTTATGGAGCTGGAGCTGTCTGAGAATCAAGTGAGCCAAGTATTATTTTGTTGAATTTTGAATCATTTAATTGAGGCTACTTTGCGTTCTTTAACATTGAATAATAACATCACTGACTTGTTTGAACATTTAAATGAATAAAATATGAAATGATAGGACCGTATCTACTTGAGTCTTAATCGAGCTTGTTTCATGAACAACAGGTCGAGTACTCCTAAGTTCAGGCACATCGTATTTACTAGTTAAGGACAAACACTTTATCTAAAGTCTGCTTAGTTATTTGTAAAATATATTTACAGAAAAAAAAATTCTTAAAAGATAATTTTTACAATAAAATCAAATATATAATTATCTATTTGATATCATTTAAATATTTTTCTTGAAAAGATTTTATGATGTTTGTTTTTTAATAAAATATTTATTAGAAATAATTTTTAAAATTAATTAAAATATCTAAAAATAAAAAAATATTTCGTATTTTGACCACCTAATTGTTGACTGTTATGTGTCGCAATCGAGCATAACCTAATTGTTGACTGTTATGTGTCGCAATCGAGCATAGGGTGTCAGACGCTAGGCATCGGGCATCGGACGTCGAGCGTCAGACCTTGGGTGTTGGGTACCGACCACCGAGCATCGGACGCCAGGTGCCAAACGCCGAGCATCGGTCTCCAAACATCGAGCGCCCGCCTAGCATCGGGTTGCCAATCGCCATGCGCAGGATGCCGGACACCGGGCACCGACCGTCGGCAGCCAAACGTTGGACGTCGGATGTCGACCGCCGGTTGTCGGACACTAGGTTGCCAATCGTCGGGTGCTGAAAGTCAGATTGCCTGGCACCGACAGATGTCCAACACTAGTCGTCGAGTTCCAAACATCAGACACTAAAAATGAGAGTAGAGATTGTAGTCACACTCAAGAAAATCATATGTAAAAGAGAAATTTAAGAAAATAATTTATGGAGTCTCATCAATGATGTTAAATTTATAATTTTAGGTAAAATATTTTTATAGATTAACTTTTAATAGGACTAAATAAATATTGTATGAAGTTTTTCTCAAAAAAAAAAATTCTTAGATGAGATTTTATGCTGAAACAATTGGACCATAAATGTGACCCATTTACTTGGTGGAAAAGAGAGTTACTTTCTAATCGTTTAGACAGAAAAGTTTTTTAAGTGGAAAAAGAAAGAGCTGTGTTGGGGAGAAGAAGAAGCCGTCAATGGATCTTGAGAATACGCGTAGAGGTGTTCCGCTTGCTAGGTAGAAGGTGAGAAAATTATTTAGTAACATATTTATTTAATATTTTAAAATTTATAATTTATGAGTGATATCAAATACATATATTATAAAATAGTGTTACTAAAAAGTTTTCTAGATGGATAGTGCCCCCTCCAAACTAGATAATAATAATTTCTCGTGTCCCAATTGAGGTTGTCAAAACGGGTAATGCTTCACTAGAAAGTAATATATTTACATGCTTATATATAAATGTGAATAAAAAATACAACTTGTTTCCCTAACCTGGGATTGTTTAATACGGAATAAAACAATGCCTTTAACATAAAAGACAAGCACCCAAATCCGTCTCAAATCCCACCTTAGTAAAATGGAAACTGTTGCTCTAGAGCAAAGGAGATAGGCCCAAGGAGAGCCCAAGGGACGGTTGTAACGTCGCGTGTTTTTCGGATCCATGCGGATCATGTGTGTTGTGGTTGTGGCGGCCGTTGTGAGGCCAGTGTGAGTTGGTTGTGTGGAATGTTTGGTTTGGATGTGTGGTTTGTTCAGGTGAGGTGCATGTTTGGTCCTGAAATGAAATATGACCTGCTGCAGTCGGGTTGGAGTTGGCGGCCAGGAGTGGCCGTTGACTTGTTGGCGTCCAGGTGAGGTGCCGTTGACTTCATAATCTTGGCGGCATTAGATGTGGACATTTAGAGTGGCGGTTGCTATTGGCGGCAGAGGGGTTGACACCAACCTGAGAATTCTGCAGGTTATAGGGTCACCCGAGAGCAGATTTCTACCTGGTTCTCATTCTCCTTTGCCCCAACTTCATGCCCCTGTGTCTCTAAAGCTTCCAACAGGTACAAGAGACTGGTTGGCGGATCGTGGAACGTGTGGCGTTGCCGAATCGCACGAGGAAACGCCATGGCATGGTGCAATTCCCGTGGGAGCTCGTGGAGGGTTCAGTGTGAACCGGGAGATTGCGGGAGGTTTTAGCGCGTTCTGAGGTAGGGAATGACCCTTGTAGTTCCTGTAGGTCGTGTTAATGTAATTAGATAACATGAATCTGCATGAAAATGGTGATTTCGGGTCATGGTATCCATGCAGGGATAATGGGTGGTTTGATGATTTATGTAGTAAAGCATGCTGTTTTAGTTTAATTTAATGCATGGAGTTAGAGGAACTGTTTCCTCCTATTTCCTTAATGGTTTCGGGATCAGGAATGCATGTGGGATCGGTAGGGTTTCTGCAGGAGTAGAAGCTGAAGATCTTGGCGTCAACATCGTTGGTCGCCATTCATCACTGGGATATAGACGGCCAGATCACTTACGTCTACTTCCTATAAGCGGCAGTCGATGTGGCCGCCTACTTGTATATAAGCAGAAATTACTATTTAAGGTTTTTGTCGATAATTAATGGTGCGTTGGCACCTGAGGTGCACTAAGTGCACATGGTTCTGTATTTAGCATACGGAGTATGCAGTGACTTACTTACTTTTGTGGCTGCGTGTTGTTCACGCGAGACCAGTTGGGTTCACGTGTGGTGGACTGTTGTTACTTGAGGTTTACGTGTGGTTTCACGTGGTTTGTGTGTGACGTGCACGTGGTTTTGTGTACGTGGCGAGTAGTACGACGCCTACCGTGGTTACCTCTCCAGTTGGATGCCCCAGGTTCTTTGTGAGCCAGGCTGTTAGCTCGGGGATTTGTCCCGGTACTTGTGTTGTACCGTCGAGGTCTGTGTCGTCTGACCTGGACACCCTCACTCTTGAGCTTGAGTTGTACGTCCGGCTGAGGGAAAGACGACAGTGGGACAGTGACACTTGTGTTTGTCTTTAGTCACTTGTAGCGCGCTCGTAGTTGGGGGTACGGACACCAGTAGACGTACTAGACCCCAGCTAATCATTTTCCAGTGCCTCACTCTAGAGAGTTCCGGGCCAGGATCTCTAGAGGTGTCAGGCATGGGCCTGTGACCGTGTGGTCCGCAGGTGGTGGTGTTTAGTTGGTCTCCACAGTTGCTTGACCTTTTCACGTGGAGCGGCAGCTGGACCTTTCGTTCTTGGCTGCGAGACTGAGAGGTAGACCTGTGTTAGCTTGTCCGAGTCAGTTTTTGGTGTCGCGAACCAGTTCACGTGGCTCGTGTTTGGCTGTCTCTACTTTAGCTTGTACACCTGTACTGGTTTGTTGTTTATTATTACAGTTGTTTTTCGTAGTCGGCAGACGGTGAGTACTTTTACAGCTTTTATATCCTGCTTAGCTGTTCTATAATTGTTGGTACTGTTTACTGCTTTCGTACCTGTGGTTTTGGTTTGCTCGGTGTTGGGGGAGTTCCCTACTGAGCCATTGACTAGCGAGGCTCACCCCTACCCCCACAGGTGAGAGCGAGGAGGACGTTTCACGACCGACGTCCAGTTCAGAGCCGCGTCGTAGCGGTGCAGGGTCGGTACCTCTAGCTGTGTAGTAGCAGCTCCAGCAGTGTAGTGTAGTTAGTTGTTTATTTTCTTTAGTTGTACCTCGGGGTATGCCCTAAGCTCTTGTACTTCTTTTCAGTTTTGTGGAAATTTGGCTATGTAACTTGTGAAATATATATAAAATGTGTGGTGTGTTCCTTTGTGTTTACACAGACTGTGGTTTGGTTTCCCTTAGCGAGGCTTCGGCCCGTTCGCGGGAGGCGGACTCGGATCAAGTACGTTATCGTTTAACGGGCTTGGCCGAGGTGTTCCGTCACAGTTGGTATCAGAGCAAGGTCCGTGTTAATATAAGGAACTAGAAAGATACATAGCCTTATTTCGGTCTTTGTACACTGCTGGTAGGGACCCTGTTTTTGGTAATTCGTTGTTTGAATTTTGTTTGGTGTTTTGTTTATGTAGAAATTTCTGAAATGGTTGATAGAAGAGATTGGGGTGGTGGAGGAGATGATCTGGAGGAGAGTACCCAACGTATGATTGAAAGAATCTGGGAAAGCCTCACAGATATTCGGACAAGGATGGATCAGCAGGCGTCGGTACCACCGGTTGCAGTGCCACCTGGGGATGGAGAGGCTATACATGTAGCTCTAGTTCCGCCAAGAATGGAGGTGCCTTTTGCAGCACCTGTGCCACCACCACCACCAGTGCTGATAGCAGAAGAACCAGTGATGCAGGTTGAAAATTTTCTGAGATTGCAGCCACCTACTTACTCAGGAGGGCCGAATCCAGATACAGCAGAGCACTGGGTTCATGAGGTTGAGAGGTTTTTGCAACTATGAGGTGTCCGGCAGCAGATAAGTTGTGTTAGCTGCTTATCAGTTGAGAGGTTTTGCATTGGAATGGTGGCGACTGAAGATGCAGACCACCTTGCAGGCAGGACAGAAGAGGCTATCACTTGGTCGGAATTTCTTGATGTATTTAACGATACATTCTTTCCGATTCAAGTGCAGCAAGTGAAAAGAGAGCAGTTTCGGACTCTCCAGCAAGGTAACTCTTCATTTCTAGAGTACCAGATGAGGTTTATGGCGCTCAGCCGTTATGCACCTTATGTTTATCAGATAATAATATGATGGTTGAGTATTTTTATAGGGTTTGAGAGTGGAATTGCAGGATGCAATAGTGCCTCTCATGTAAGACAGTGAAGAAGCAGCCCAGAGAGCAGCTACATTAGAGAGGTCTATTCGGACTCGTCAGGCGGGCGAGTCAGGTTCAGGTAGTTTCCGGCTACCGCAGCAGTCAGTGGGTGCGAGTAAGGGTAAAGCACCAGCAGGACCTTCTTCGTCAGGCTTTGGAAAATGGGGTCAGAAATTGAAGCAAGCATTTAAAGGCAAAGGAAGAGGATGGGGAGGTAGTCAGCAGTTTCAGCAGGGCCGAGGTAGGCCTGAGGTGGAAGAGTCACAGCAGGAGTACTGCTAGGCAGCCTGTTACTCCACCGGATATAGATGTTATAATTGTAATCAGCGGGGACATTTGATCCGCAATTGTCCCTATCCAAGAGATATGGATGGAAGAGGTGTGGCAGCAACACCTCAGCAGTTTCAGCAGCCACAGTCAGGTCGTGGCAGAGGAGCACCGCAGCAGAGAGGAAGAGGCCGGGTTATGGCTATCACCCGAGCCAGGCGGAGGCATCGAATATGATAGAAGGTACTTTACCTCTTTATGAATATTCAGCAAGAGTTTTATTTGATTCGGGTGCCTCTCATTCTTTTATTTCTGAAGATTTTTGGATTGCATGGCTCATCCTTAGAGGAAAGTCTTGTGAGTTAGTAGTGGAGGTTCCTTCGGGGAGTTCTTGCTCACTTCGAGCTATGTAGATGAAGCTCCTGTTATGATTGAAGGAACCCAGATGCCGGGTCGGTTGTATGCCCTGCAGTTGTCAGATTATGATATTATTTTGGGTATGGACTGGCTTGAGATGTATGGAGCAATGTTAGATTGCAGAAAGAAAAGGATCAGGTTTGTCATCCTAATGGTGCAGTATTTGAATATCAAGGTATGCCTTTTTATACCTCTAAGTTTCTAATTTCTGCAATTAAAGCTAGAAAGTTGATAAATGCTGGATGTGTGGCTTATTTAGCCTCGGTAAGTTGGTAGAAGCTAGTCAGCCAGTGGAAGCAGTTCCCGTGGTTAGGGAATTTGCTGATGTTTTTCCTGAAGATTTGCCTGGTTTAGCTCCACATAGAGAGGTGGACTTTACCATTGAGTTGCTGCCAGGTACCATGCCGATTTCTAAAGCTCCATATCGGATGGCACCAGCAGAACTTAAGGAATTGAAAAAGCAGTTAGAAGAATTGTTGCTAAAGGGTTTATTAGACCGAGTCATTCCCCGTGGGGAGCGCCGGTTTTATTTGTGAAAAAGAAAGATGGAAGTTTTTGGATGTGTATTGATTATAGAAAGTTAAATGATGTGACCATTAAGAATAAGTACCCGTTGCCGAGAATAGATGATCTGTTTGATCAGTTGCAATCAGCAAAGGTATTTTCTAAAATTGATTTGAGGTCTGGGTACCATCAGTTGAGAATTAAAGAGGAAGATATAGATAAGACAGCTTTCAGAACCTGATATGGTCACTTCGAGTTTGTGGTTATGCCATTTGGGTTGACTAATGCTCCTGCAGGTTTTATGGATCTGATGAATAGAATTTTTCATCCGTATTTAGACCAATTCATTGTGGTCTTTATCGATGATATTCTGATTTATTCAGCATCTGAAGAGGAGCATGCAGCTCATTTGAGGTTTACCCTACAGTTGTTAAGGGATAACCAGTTGTTTGCCAAATTCAATAAGTGTGAATTTTGGCTGAAAGAAATCCAGTTTTGGTCATGTCATCTCAGCTAAAGGAGTAGCAGTGGACCCAGTAAAGTGGAAGTAGTGATGAGATGGGGAGTGCCTAAGACAATAACTGAGATTAGAAGTTTTCTGGGATCGGCAGGTTATTATAGACGTTTTATTCAAGATTTTTCTAAGATTGCAGCACCTATGACTAAATTGACTAGGAAAGGTGTGCCTTTTGTGTGGTCCGGTGAATGTCAGAAAAGTTTTATGGAATTAAAGAAAAGACTTACATCGGCACCTATATTGACATTACCGGCAGGGAGTGGTGGTTTTGTGTTGTATACTGATGCTTCAAGGAGAGGACTTGGAGCAGTGCTTATGCAGCATGGCAAAGTGATAGCATATGCATCCAGGCAATTGAAGCCAGCAGAAGAGAATTACCCCACTCATGATTTGGAATTGGCAGCAGTTGTGTTTGCTTTGAAAATGTGGAGGCATTATCTGTATGGCGAGAGATTTGAGATCTTTACAGATCATAAAAGTTTGAAGTATATTTTCTCGCAAAAAGATTTGAACCTTCGTCAGCGCAGATGGATTGAATATTTGAAGGATTATGATTTCAGTTTGGCTTACCATCCGGGTAAGGCCAATGTTGTAGCTGATGCCTTAAGCAGAAAGGCATATATGAATCTGATGATGATTAAAGAATGGAAGTTGTACGAAGAAGTAGTGGAGAACTCCTTATATGTGCCCAGTAATCAGCGGCGGACAGTACTAGCTGCTAGTGCTGTAGAGCCGTCTTTATATTGACAGATTATTGAGGCTCAGAGAGCAGATGCAAGTTTAGCTGAAATTGTGAAAATGGAAGGAGTTACTATTGATGATAATTGTGTGGTCAAGCTCAGGGGTAGATTGTTTGTTCCAGCTGAAAGAGAGGTGAAGCAGCGAGTGTTGGAAGAGGCTCATAAATCTAGGTACACTATCCATCCGGGTAGTACTAAAATGTACCATGATTTGAGAAAGCATTTTTGGTGGCCTCATATGAAGAAAGAAATAGCGGAATTTGTTGCAAGGTGTGTTATCTGTCAACAGATTAAAGCAGAGCATCAGAAGCCTGGAGGTTTGTTGCAACCGTTGCCCATTCCACAGTGGAAGTGGGATGATATTGCTATGGACTTTGTGGCAGGTTTACCGAGATCGAGTTCCGGGTATAATGGAATATGGGTATTTGTTGATAGATTAACCAAAGTGTGCAGATTTGTGGCAGTGAGTATGTCTTGGACAGTGGACAGATTAGCAAATATTTATGTTGAAAAGATTGTTCCACTGCATGGTATCCCGAAGACTATTGTGTCTGATAGAGATCCAAGATTTACTTCTAGTTTTTGGAGAAGCCTGCAAAGAGTAATTGGTACTGAGCTGAGGTATAGTTCCGCTTATCATCCCCAGACAGATGGTCAGATAGAGAGGACCATTCAGACGATTGAAGATATGTTGCGAGCTTGTTGTTTAGTTTGGGGAGGTAGCTGGGAGCATCATTTGGGAATGGTTGAGTTTGCCTATAATAATAGTTATCATACCAGTCTTGGGATGGCACCGTATGAAGCTTTATATGGAAGTCCATGTAGAACCCCATTGAACTGGCATGAAGTGGAGAAAGGCATTAGTGGGTCCTGAATTGATTCAGTAAACCACAGAAGTGTGAAGCTTATTAAGAATTGCAGGCAGCTCAAAGTAGGCAAAAGAGTTATGCAGACATCCGGAGGAGACCACTTCAGTTTGAAGTGGGAGATTTTGTTTTCTTGAGAGTTTCCCCAGTAAAGGCATTATGAGATTTGGCAAGACTGGAAAGTTGAGTCCAAGATATGTGGGACCTTTCCAAGTGATTGAAAGGATTGGGGAAACAGCTTATAGGCTAGATTTGCCAGCAGATTTTTGCGGATGTTCATGATATATTTCATGTTTCTATGTTGAGAAAGTGCATTGAAGATCCAGCTCAAATAATTAGATATCAAGGTGGTGACCTGAGGCCGGATATGACTATGCCAGAATACCCGGTGCAGATTACAGATCGAAAGATAAAGAAGCTGAGAAATAAAGAAATTGAGCTAGTTAAAGTGAGATGGGAGAATAGGTTGGGTGGTGAGGATACCTGAGAATTAGCCGAGAAAATGGCTAAAGGGTATCCCTATCTGTTTGAATAAGTTTTTGTGTTTCTTTTAGATGATAATGCTTGTAAAGTTGTATATGTTTAAGTTGTTTAACTTTGAGTTGTGTTATGAATTTCGAGGTCAAAATTTTCTTTTTAGATGATAGTAATGTAACGTCGCGTGCTTTTCAGATCCATGTGGATCATGTGTGTTGTGGTTGTGGCGGCCGTTGTGAGGCCAGTGTGAGTTGGTTGTGTGGAATGTTTGGTTTGGATGTGTGGTTTGTTCAGGTGAGGTGCAGGTTTGGTCCTGAAATGAAATAGGACCTGCTGCAGTTGGGTTGGAGTTGGCGGCCAGGGGTGGCCGTTGACTTGTTGGCGTCCAGGTGAGGTGCCGTTGACTTCATGATCCTGGCGGCATTAGATGTGGACGTTTAGAGTGGCGGTTGCTATTGGCGGCAGAGGGGTTGACGCCAACCTGAGAATTCTGCAGGTTATAGGGTCACCCGAGAGCAGGTTTTCTACCTGGTTCTCATTCTCCCTTGCCCCAACTTCATCCCCCGTGTCCCTAAAGCTTCCAACAGGTACAAGAGACTGGTTGGAGGATCGTGGGACGTGTGGCGTTGCCGAATCGCACGAGGAAACGCCATGGCGTGGTGCAATTCCTGTGGGAGCTCGCGGAGGGTTCGGTGTGAACCGGAGATTGCGGGAGGTTTTAGCGCGTTCTGAGGTAGGGAATGACCCTTGTAGTTCCTGTAGGTTGTTAATGTAATTAGATAACATGAATCTGCATGAAAATGGTGATTTCGGGTCATGGTATCCATGCAGGGATATGGGTGGTTTGATGATTTTATGTAGTAAAGCATGTTGTTTTAGTTTAATTATAATGCATGGGAGTTAGAGGAACTGTTTCCTCCTATTTCCTTAATGGTTTCGGGATCAAGGAATGCATGTGGGATCGGTTAGGGTTTCTGCAGGAGTAGAAGCTGAAGATCTTGGCGTCAACATCGTTGGTCGCCAGGTTCATCAGCTAGGATATAGACGGCCAGATCACTTGACGTCTACTTCCTGTAAGCGGCAGTCGATGTGGCCGCCTACTTGTATATAAGCAGAAATGACTATTTAAGGTATTTGTCGATAATTAATGGTGCGTTGGCACCTGAGGTGCACTAAGTGCACATGGTTTCTGTATTTAGCATACGGAGTATGCAGTGACTTACTTACTTTCGTGGCTGTGTGTTGTTCACGCGAGACCAGTTGGGTTCACGTGTGGTAGACTGTTGTTACTTGAGGTTTACGTGTGGTTTCACGTGATTTGTGTGTGACGTGCACGTGGTTTTGTGTACGTGGCGAGTAGTACGACGCCTACCGTGGTTACCTCTCCAGTTGGGTGCCCCAGGTTCTTTGTGAGCCAGGCTGTTAGCTCGGGGCTTTGTCCCGGTACTTGTGTTGTACCGTCGAGGTCTGTGTCGTCTGACCTGGACACCCTCCTCTTGAGCTTGAGTTGTACATCCGGCTGAGGGAAAGACGACAGTGGGACAGTGACACTTGTGTTTGTCTTTAGTCACTTGTAGCGCGCTCGTAGTTGGGGATACGACACCAGTAGACGTACTGGACCCCAGCTAGTCCTTTTCCAGTGCCTCACTCTAGAGAGTTCCGGGCCAGGATCTCTAGAGGTGTCAGGCATGGGCCTGTGACCGTGTGGTCCGCAGGTGGTGGTGTTTAGTTGGTCTCCACAGTTGCTTGACCTTTTCACGTGGAGCGGCAGCTGGACCTTTCGTTCTTGGCTGCGAGACTGAGAGGTAGACCTGTGTTAGCTTGTCCGAGTCAGTTTCTGGTGTCGCGAACCAGTTCACGTGGCTCGTGTTTGGCTGTCTCTACTTTAGCTTGTACACCTGTACTGGTTTGCCGTCTAATTATTACAGTTGTTTTTCGTAGTCGGCAGACGGTGAGTACTTTTACAGCTTTTATATCCTGCTTAGCTGTTCTATAAATTGTTAGTACTGTTTACTGCTTTCGTACCTGTGGTTTTGGTTTGCTCGGTGTTGGGGGAGTTCCCTACTGAGCCATTGACTAGCGAGGCTCACCCCTACCCCCCACAGGTGAGAGCGAGGAGGACGTTTCACGACCGACGTCCAGTTCAGAGCCGCATCGTAGCGGTGCAGGGTCGGTACCTCCAGCTGTGTAGTAGCAGCTCCAGCAGTGTAGTGTAGTTAGTTGTTTATTTTCTTTAGTTGTACCTCGGGGTGCCCCAAGCTCTTGTACTTCTTTTCAGTTTTGTGGAAATTGGCTATGTAACTTGTGAAATATATATAAAATGTGGTGTGTTCCTTTGTGTTTACACGGACTGTGGTTTTGGTTTCCCTAGTGAGGCTTCGGCCCGTTCGCGGGAGGCGGACTCGGATCGAGTACGTTATCGGTTTAACGGGCTTGGCCGAGGCGTTCCGTCACAATGGTGGTGTGCGTCGAGGCTGCGGGACGCTGGGGACCGAGGCGGACGAAAACGAGTTCCGACCTGTAAAAAATTACCGAGGGACCTCGGTGAGTAGAGACTCTGACGATCAAGTCAATCTGAGTGGTCGGAATCAGAGAGTTTCGGGGGCTAGATATAGCATACCTTTTCTTGAATGAAGTCTCTTCCTTTTATAGAGGTTCAGTGGGCTGAATTACCGGAGGCCACTCTCGTACGTGCCTTTGAGCTCACCCTTGATTCCCGCAGGCAGGGGTAATGGGAGGCAGGTGTGGCGAGCTAGTCTCGGGAGTTTTGGGCCAGCTGTCGTGGCGCGATCCGCAACCGTGATTCGTGGGCCATTCTGCGATTCTAACCTCCCCATTGTAGACGTGTGAGGGCGATTAAGGTACGTGGCCCATAATCCTCGGACCTTTCCATTGTCAGTCCTTCCTAACCAAGGAAGTCCAGGCTTGCCATTCCCTCCCCCAGACAACAACTTTCTATTATTCTTGAGACACTTGAAGGTCGGATTATCAGGGCCACATACGGAGGTCGGTCGGCGTTCTTGTGGTCCTCCAGATCCGGGTCGCACAACCAAAGGTTGGCTAAGAACGACCTGTAGCACCAGATCGGAATGAGCCAACTGCCAAGTCGCTCTACCAGATGTCGGAAGGGACGACCTGTATCAGAAACAAACCTAGTCTAAATCATATTATACATGTATATATATATAATAGTATGTTGAAAATGGAATGAAAATTTTACTCCCTGTAGTCGTTGATAACATAGAATGAAAAGATCTACATACAAAAATTTCTTTAGCTTAAGTCTAGATTTATATTAGACGCATCGAGCAAATTTTTCTGAACATTTCCTTGTTATTTTTGTTACATCAACTCTGATGCATAAATATCAGACCATTTCATGATGTAACAAATCTTCACTTGTAAGAAAAATAAAAAACACATCTTAATGCTTAAGAAAACTTGAGTTTCTGTTCTTCTCGTCACATCATCCTTTTATATTATTAAGTGGAAAGTATCTTTTTTAAAAAGTATTAAGTGGAAAGTATTCTCATTGTTCTGCCGTTGTCATGTTGTCCTCCTCAACCTAATTCTACACCGGATGACATCTCCTATGTTTTGACTGAGAAATATTTAGTGCAACGGTAACTTTTTTTTTTTTGTCCCCACCGATTAGTACTCGCTCGATAATTCACTTAAGATAAATTAGTAGATCATGACATATCAGTTATGTCATTTTATGAGTCTAATTTAAATATTTATAAATCTAACTTAAATATTTATGAATCAACTCATTTTTTATGAGTTTACTACAATATATTCTTACAATAAGTATTTGTTTTTCACTAAATCATGTCCCAATGGTTGGTTGGTACAACCATGGTTTGGCGTGCCGGATCGGATCGGGCCGATTCGGGCGAATCGGTGCGGATCAGGGGAAATCCGATTCGCAATTCGCTTGATTCGGTCCGATCCGCCTAGTTCTGTTCAAGCAGGATTCTTTGGACTCAGGATCCTGTTCAGGCAGGGTTGTCAGGATCCCCTTATTTACCTGAATATCATTTAAGTAAATGTTATAATTTGTTGTTTCATTTACTTAAGATATTACATGTAAATAAGGAAGTACCCCATATTTGAATCCAATAAAAATATCAAAAAAATCATATCTCTTATCAATAAAAAGTCAACTCTCCCATCGAAGAACAAAATCGCGATTTTGGTGATTTTAGCGAAATGCTAACTTTTTAATCTCTCATAATTTGGTCTATCTAAAAATTTGATAATTCAAATAAACCATATGGAACACTAAAAATCTAAAATCCGGTAAAAAAAGTCAAACGTGCATGTGAGTTTTTCAAGGGAGCCGCTCTCCTACTGACAACACTTAGTCTGCTCGAGGCATCTCAAGATTTGGTCAACCTTAAGTTATGATCATTCAAACTCATAAGAATTGTCACTTTCTAGTTTCTTTTCAATTAGAAAGTGAAAATTCTCATGAGTTTAGGTGATGATAACTTAAGTTTGACCAAATCCTGAGATGCCTCGAGCAGACTTAGTGCTGTCAGTAGGAGAGCGGCTCCCTCGGAGAAGTCACATGCACATTTGACTTTTTTTATCGGACTTTAGATTTTTAGTGTTCCATATGGTTTATTTGAATTATCAAATTTTTAGATAGACCAAATATGAGAGATTAAAAAGTTAACATTTCGCTAAAATCACCAAAATCGCGATTTTGTTCTTCGATGGGAGAGTTGACTTTTTATTGGTAAGAGATATGATTTTTTTGATATTTTTATTTGATTCAAATGGGGGTACTTCCTTATTTACATGTAATATCTTAAGTAAATGGTAACATTTACTTAAATGATATTCAAGTAAATAAGGAGATCCTGATAACCCTGTCTGAACAAGATCTTGAGTCCAATGAACCCTGCCTGAACAGGACCAAGTTCTGGCCGAATCCAAGCGGATCGAACCGAATCGGTTCGATCCGCCTGAATCGGATCGGATCAGGATAATCCCGATCCGGTCCGAATCGGCGATGCGCCAAATCTTGGGTACAACATTTGTTTGTGACAAGACACATCTCAAAGCGTATCTATCTACGTATTTATACAACATTTTGGTCTTGGATTAGTGTGAGGAGAAGGATACTCACAATCACAACGTTAGTCATAAAAAATCTTGTAAGTGAGTGTTACCCACATGAAATTACCATTATGATTCCATGTATACACCATGACTTTGTCATGGGGCAGAAATTAGGGGGCAAAGTTGAAGGAATTGTAATGAAGAGAGGAGGCTGACAATTAATGAGAACCCTTCCTGCCAAACTTGAAGTCGAACTTTGGAGGCTCTGACTTTTTGACAAATGGGATAGGGAGAGAGAAGAGAGAAGGAGACAAAAGGAATCCAGCTTTTGGTAGATCCAAGGACACAAGGAGGAGTCTTCCCCTTTCCCAAGCCAACAAGGCCTCCTCACGTCTGACGAAGCAACATCACCCAATTAGAGTAAGAAGAGAGGAAAGACACCATTGGTGAGAACACCCCGGAAATCTCTCTCTCTCTCTGAAGAAAAAATAAGATCTTCTCTATCTCCTTTATCCCACAATCTCTCTCTCTCTCTCTATTGCTCAATTGGGAGAGAGAGGAAAGGTTTAAAAGGTTTTTTACGGATCTAGAGAGAGACACAGAAGAAACCTCCCCCACCCCCCTGCAATTCCCAACTTCTGTTGCTTCTTCTATCTTGTTAAGCAAAGCACACAACCAGATCTACTCCTCAAAGATCCTTCCTTTACCGTCCCATCACCTCTCCCCACCCCCTCCTCCCTTGCCCATCGATTCCTGGTCCGCTTGGAACCAGCTACAGAAGCACGAAAGGAAGAATTTTGATGCATACCCAGATGATAATGGAGGTCGCGCACCTATAAATTGGATTCCTTTTGTTCGGATCTCTGTTCTGCGGCGATGGGGAAGGAGGGCACCTACTCCGCCCTCCCTGTCAACTTCCCCTCCGTCGAGCTCCAGACGGTCTCCAAATCCGATGGGATTTACGTCGGAGACGCCGACGGGCACGACAAGGAGGACCTCCCCCTCATCCTCGACGCCGGCGGCGCCACCGTACGCAGCGACCAGGAGACGCGTAAGTCCGAGGGTTCCGATGTCCCCGGGGCCGTCTTCAACCTGGCGACTTCCGTTATCGGTGCCGGCATCATGGCCCTCCCTGCGACAATGAGGGTCCTCGGCCTCGCCCTCGGTCTGGTCTGCATCGCCCTCATGGGCGCCCTCTCCGAACTCAGCATCGAGCTTCTTGTCCGCTCCTCCGTCCTCTCCCGCGCCGCCTCCTACGGCGACGCCGTCCGCTCCGCTCTCGGCCTCCCCGCCCGGGCCATCGCCGAAGTCTGCATCGTCGTCAACAACGCCGGTATCCTGATCGTGTACCTCATCATCATTGGCGATGTCATGTCCGGCTCTCCGGAGCACGTCGGCGTGCTCTACCAATGGCTTGGCGACGGCACCTGGAGCGACCGGAGGCTTATCATCTTCATCACCCTCGTCATTTTCCTCGCCCCGCTCTGCGCGCTAGAGAGGATCGACTCGCTGAGCCTGACGTCGGCGGCCTCGGTCGCCCTCGCCGTCGTCTTCGTGGTGGTCTCTTGCATCATCGCCCTCATCAAGGTCGCCGCGGGGAGCATAAGGACCCCCAGGATGGGGCCGGACCTGAGCTCCAGGGCAGCAATCCTGGACCTGCTGGTGGTCGTCCCCATCATGACTAACGCCTACGTCTGCCATTTCAACGTCCAGCCAATCTATAATGAGCTCCGGGGGCGGTCGCCGGCGAAGATGAACCACGTAAGCAGGGTCACCACCGTCCTCTGCGTAGCGGTGTATGCCTCCACTGCCGTCTCCGGATACCTGCTTTTCGGGGACGACACCGAGTCCGACGTGCTGACCAACTTCGACAAGGACCTCGGCATCCGGTTCAGCTCCGCCCTCAACTACATCGTGAGAGTTGGGTACGTCCTCCACCTGGTACTCGTCTTCCCGGTGATCCACTTCTCGCTGCGGCAGACCGTCGGCGTCGCCGTCTTCAAGGGGAAGTTCCCTCAGGGGAGGGGGAGGACGCTGGGGTTGACGGCGGTGCTGCTGGCGCTGATCTACCTGGGCTCTACCATGATCCCTAACATTTGGGTGGCCTTCAAGTTCACTGGCGCGACCACCGGGCTCTCTCTTGGCTTCATATTTCCGTCTCTCATTGCTCTGAAGCTGCATAAGCAGGGCAAGGCTGCCCTGAAGAGTGGGGAAAAGTTCTTCTCTTGGTTGATGCTGGTTCTGGCGGGGGTGGCCAGCGTGATCGGCGTCGCCGGCAACATCTACAGCATCCAAAACAAATCTAGGTGATTCGGACTATGATTCACTCTTCTTTTGATTCATTCAGACACTTTTCAAGTTCAGTGCTTGGCCAGCTGCTTCATCTTCTTGCCGCTTGAGAATTACAGAGCATATCAGCAATATGGGTGTTGTCTCTCTGGACATGAAGTGGGTGAAAAGGGTGCAGTAATCCTTCTTTTTCCTTGTGAAAACCACATCTCAAGGATTCTTTTGTCAGGATAGCTAGATTCTGTAGAAAATGTGACTTCGTGGGACATCTTGCAAATGCTGATTTTGATTTGTGCAAAAGGTGATTTGAGTCTTTGGATCCACAGAAATCTCAAGGATGTCATCACTCCGAGGAACAATGATGTGGAGTCTATAAGTTGCCTCTCCCACATTGATTAAGTTTTGGATTCTTTGGGAAACTTGGTTGATCTTCCCAGTATTGTAACAGTCATTACCATTTGACACACCAATTTTTTTTCTCATAACTTGAAAGTTTCTTACTTGAGTATAACTTGCCTCCATATCTTTACTGCCTATGAACTTGATTCAGGGGACCTGTCATAATATTCTTACTTGGTCTTGATTCAGAATACTTTTTGTAGTTTTATATCATGGGTCTTATAATCTCCTTTTTCAATCAAATGAAGGAATACGCTTGACAAGATTATAAGTACATATCTTTACTGCCTCTGAACTTGATTCAGGGGACCTGTCATAATATTCTCCCTGGGGATTGATTCAGATTACTTTTTGTATTTGCATATCATGGGTCTTATAATCTTCTTCTCCAATCAAATGAAGGAATACGCTTGACAAGATTATAAGTACATAAATTCCTCCTTCAATATATATACTGTGGTACCATCCACATTTCAAAAAAAAAAAAGAAAAAAAGATTAGAAGTACATAAAACTATCTCTGCATCCAATGCCATTTACACTTTTCTAGATGTTTGCACAGCTTTCGTTTCAGATTCTCAAATACCTCTTGTTGGGTTAAAAGGTTCTATTTGTCCTCAGTTGATCTAGTACTCTCTAGCAGATAAATGGCTTTGCATGTGAATGATGTACTTGAAGAACTGAAGCTGCTTTGTCTGATCTGGTTTATTTTCCACTGATTTCATTTTGGGGTCAAACTTTCCTTTTGGATGTGTCTTCTGATGCTTCGCCCATATTTATTTCTCTTATAGATCATGAGTTGTCTGTATACTGCCATCCTATGTTACCGACAGATGCTAACATGAAGACCACCTGGTGAAGTCCTTGGACACAGAATTTGGTTTCAAGTTACAATATTGTATATGAAACAAGTTGATCAGGTGGTATTTGGCTGACTGGGTTTTTGATTGTGGAGGGAGAATACTGACAAAAAAAGGAGATTGTAGAGGGAGAATAGCAAAACAACGGCTGAACTTTTTATGGATCCCAATTATTTGTACTCTCTACAAGTGTAGTTACATCTTCTGCCTTGCAATACTTGCTCAAGTTGGCTAGATTATGTAAAGTTTCCAAGTGATTATCAAGTTTCAGTGAGTAGAAAGCGTGGATAGAGTTCAGCAAGTATCACTACCCTTTGTTTATTATAAGCTGCAAATAAATTTTCTCAATTCAAAGACGAAAAGCAGGTCAATAACTCAGTGTTTATTTCTGTAAATATCCTGTGAAAACTTTAAATTGCAGATTTAAAACTGAACAAAAATAATTCAAAATAGTAGTGATATAAATTTGCAACTTGATGAGCTCTTCGCCCGGAATGGCCACAGGCTATGAATGCATCATCCATATTTCAAATGACAATCCCATGCTTTAAACAAAATGTGGAGACCTCCAAGCGATGGGAATTCGCTACTTTGATATATCAACTACTCTAACCTCAGTTGCATTATCAATGTGTTGATCTTTTTGATGTAGTGCTTGAAATAGCTCATTTGATTGTTTTTCATCAAATGTAGATCAAATGCAAAATCACAAGTCTTCATTGATTCTAATAACATTTATGCTTCAACTCTATGTTTTGAATTTAAACCATCTCTATTACAGTCTCAATCACATCAGTTACAGATGCGAGCATCAAGTTTAAGTTAAGTAATCCATTTAGTGAGAACCGCAACGGATATCACCGGGTCTTTTTAGACCAATTTCTTGCTTGAAACCTTGTCCAATCTTAGCTTCACCAGTTTCAAGAGTTTCAGTAACTTATGCAGCTTGTATGTCTCGAAGATGGTCATATTTTTGCATGAAGCTCCACCAACATTTAGATCACCGAGACTAGATTAAATAAAGAAGCAATTTCCACATGAAAATTGGTTGAAACTCTCACTCATGAAAGCTGATGTGAACAAAACGACGGGTATAAGATGCAAGTTCGTTCTTCCTTGTAACGGTTGTGAGGACTATTTTGGTATATGGTATTGAGTGTTGGATAGTATAAAAATATATATTAACAAAATGTGTAGAAAAGAGATGAGAATGTTGAGATAGAGGTGTAGTAAAATTAAAAAAGATGTTCGATCTTGTTTGGGGTGTTTATCTCGTGCGTTGCGGAATCTCGTAGGATCGAGAAGAAGGCTACAAGAGTCTTCTTCATAGTTTTCTCGCTCCAAACGTCTTCGGGATCCTGTGGTGATGTCACGTGTGAGAAGTCTTGCACAAGTGTGTGTGCGTGTGTGTGTGTGTGTGTGTGTGTGTGTGTGTGTGTGAGAGAGAGAGAGAGAGAGAGAGAGACTTGCACAGGTTCCTTTCCTTGAGAGAGAATCCTTTTCTCTCATGCGCATACCAAAGAAGGAAGAGTCCTCACTGCCTGGGAGACAACCGCACTGGCAGTTTGTCTCCTTCCCAAAGGTTGCCAACGCAACATTGGTGCCCACGTGGGCAACCAACCGATGGCATATGCCATCGGTTAACATCCCCCACTTGCCCACAGAGGGCACAATAAAATGTCAGTTGCTCACTAAGAGCAATTCATCTCTCGACACTAGCTTCTCAATCTTACATACGGCGAATGGAGTGAGCGACCTTACGAGAGTCGACACAACAAATGAGTAGTGATCTATTAAGTTATCACCAAAACTAACAGATCACAATACTCTAAAGGAATCCCATAGTACCCTAGATATCTTCAATATTCACCAGTTTTGACATCCTGGATCTCTTAAAAACTAACGACGTCAAAACTCGAATGTTTTGTGCTCACGACTTTATCGCCACTAAGTCGACATAGTCCCTCGAGGTATGAGCCATAAAACATGGTGCAATATTTAGATGTCTTTCTTGAGTTCTCATGTCAATTCAATTAGTCTTGACCGCTTTCCTAGTTATGTCCCGCTGGACTGTATTAGCCATAGCCCTAAGGAGCATGCTAAAGTAGCGACATCAAGCTTCCTTTTCATGACATAGATCTCAAGTCCTAAGGGTACAGATGGATCAATAAATTATGATCCAAGAGCTCACACAATGATGAAACAGAGATCCCATTCATCATTCTCTTCAACGGTCGTCTTATGCACATGTGGTATGAGACACATGCTACGGTGTTCTTCCATCATTATGGGCGTGTCACATACAACAGAATAAAAAACATCGTACAGTTCTTAGTCTAGCCACTCCCACTGCGGCTAACCCGAGTCTCACGACGTCTTTGTTGCCCAGCTAGCAAGCCCAGAGGGGGGGTGAATGTGATTCTTAAAAATTATTTAACACTCAAAACATGTTCACAAAACAGTCACACAAAAAAACACACACTTTGCAGATTGTTAGTGTTAGAGAATCGAAAGATCAAACACAGAAAAGCAATCACACGACGCAAAGAATTATCCTGGTTCGGATCTCCTCTCCTTAGGAGTCCTACGTCCAGTCCCTGAGCAAAATCTCAGGATTTCACTAACAAGGGTACAGTCCCCCTTAAGGACACTACAGCACCCAGCACCCCAGTGGTCTTCCTTCAACCGAGGGAACAACACCCTGGATACCCCACCAGGTCTTCCTTCATAGCCGAAGGGAACAATACACGAGAATGTGATCAAAGAGATGATGCCCCTAGATCAAGCTTATAGAACACTGCTTGATCTGAAGCAAGGACTGAGAAGAAAGAGATCTACTATCAAGGACTCTTCTCAGAACAAAAAATCTCTCTCACAGATCTGAACTTAACACAGAGAGCAAGAGCTACGACTGATGAGAGTTTTTGCTTGGCTCACTCAAAAACTTGCAGAAGGTTGAGCGGCGTTATAGCTTGTTGTTCAACCACACTTCTTCTTGATGCCTCAGGAACTTCATATATTATTTTTTGAAATTCGACCGTTGAAGTGCCCGTTGTCTCTAGGCATAAGTGTACGTTAGACTGATTGACACTTGGAAGCTTCCAGTCAACAGTCATTTATCCTTTCATGCACACAAAGAGAGAGAGGGAGGATCTTCTGTAATCTTCTTTGGCTTCTATTTTGTCCAACGTTGTATGACGGATACTGTCAGAGACCTGCACATATTTAAAGCTTGAACAGTATACAGCTATGCTGTCTCTTGTTGTCAGTCAACGTCAGAATGAATGTTCATCAAATAGTAATGTCATTTTGTTGTTCTAAAAGATGTTATAGAGAAGATACGATAATGGAAGATATGGTTGCATGCATGCAGAGATGCGTACTATCGTAATAAATGTACAGCTGTCAAAGAGATATACGTGAAGACTTTGACTTCTCAATGTTTTCAAGAATTAGTTCGAAAATCGAATCGTTGTTTTCTATGAAATCGATATATGCATGACTTATGAAATCGTTGTGCAAATGAGTAAACAGATGCATACACAAATCGTTATATGCATTAGTAATCAAATCGTTATAAAGTCATAAACAAATCGATGTACAAATCGTTATGACGTTATAAGTAAATCGATGTACAAATCGTTATGACGTTATAAGTAAATCGATGTACAAATCGTTGTGACTTTATAAGCAAATCGATGCACAAATCGTTGTGAATTACTTAATGAATCGTTATGAAAGCAAGTTGTTACAATGACTAAAGAAATCGTTACGAGAGAAAATCGTTACGATGACTAAATGAATCGTTACGAGAGCAAATCATTACGATGCTAAAGAAATCGTTACAAGAACAAATCGTTACGATGACTAAAGAAATCGTTACGAGAGCAAATCGTTACGATGACTAAAGAAATCGTTATAAGAACAAATCGTTACGATGACTAAAGAAATCGTTACAAGAGCAAATCATTACGATGACTAAAGGAATTGTTACAAGAACAAGTCGTTACGAACCACTTAACGAATCGTTGTGAGGGCAAGTCTTTGCGATCACTTAACGAATCGTTGAGAGGGCAAATCATTGCAATCACTTTAACACAGAATCCTTGTAAGTATAAAATCGATATGAAACTAAGGAAATCGTTATGACTTATAGTGGAAATCGATGTGTACTTAGACAAATATTGATGCTTTGAACTCTTACTGTTGTAGTGATGAATACTTACTTGATTGGCTTGTTTTCCTTTGGTTTATTTCCTATGTTTAGACTTCATAGAAGGTATGTAAGTAACATTTATCATAATTTTGTTAATCACCAAAATAGATATGTAATTTATTTAAATTACATGGGGATAAACTGATCATCAATCTCCCCCTTTTTGGTGATGACAAAACTTATAAATAAGCACACATTATCTGAAATAATTCTAAGTATGATTGTTGAAATAACGTAAGAAATGTATTTCAGAAATGCATATTTCTTCCCCTTTTTGTCACTGAAGCAAAAAGGATCAAACGCTTTGAGACAAAGGAGAAGAGAAGAAATAAATGAGAGAGCACAAAAACTATATGGGATTAAACTTGAGGAGGTACAGGGATATAGACATTTGGAGAAAGAAGAGAGGCATGTTGGGAAATAAGTTCCCAAGCCTTAATCTCCTGTTCTTCAAAAAGTTGTTGGAAGATGCCAGAATCTATGGAGAAAGATGCACCCATCTGAGGACGCATGCGCTCAATGTAAAGCTGCCGCTGATCTTCTAAGAAACACGCATACTGATTCTTATCAAGGGTGAACCGGAAATGGCTTGACTTCCCAAAATTGGCACGCTGAAGAAAGTGAGCAATGGATACAGGATAGAAGAACTGATGATCCTTCAGGTCCTTTTTTAAGGAAATAAAATCAGAGTACCGCTCAGCCCATTGCACAAACAGTTCCTGAACTGGATTGATGGAATTTAAGTCCAGAAAAGCTTCAGCAGAGAGAGGAGGCTTGCCTGCTCGGACTAAAGAATTGTTCAGGGATTCCAACTGGAGAGCAGATTGATTGTAGTACTTCTCCAGTCTGAAGGAGAGAGCCTTTCACATTCAGACATCAAGGGAGCAAGCAGTACTGCAGACGAGATGTGGCCCAAATGATATTCTCGAAAGATAAACCTTTGAAAGGAGGGGAGGCGACTCTGTTGAGCTGAGATTCTTCCCATGACTCTGGCAAATCTTTCAAAGGCATGAGAGCCAACTGAGGAATCCAAGACCAAGGAGTGTAACTTCGGAAGAAACACTACTTCAGGCATCTTCAGAGTGGTGAAGTCCACTGAGAAGGGGCAATTAATGGGACTTTCAGATCGAAGAATAGCAAGAGCCCCATGGAATTGGCCAAACTGAACTTCTGGTAGCTTTTGAAGATAACGAAAATCATTGTAAAGCTGAAGCACCTGGTGATTCTGATTTCTTTGAGAATGAAAGGGCCCCAAAGTGCTTGGTGATGACTTACAAACCATTTAGACAGGGTGAGAGGATGATCCTGTCGAGGGTTGCTGTCTGATCTGGCAAGAAGATACTTGTTGTAGAGAGCCTTATGCCCTTTAGCCATTGATCTTCAGTCTTGCATTCAGCCAATTGGAAGATTTTGAGTTGGTCGGCTTTGGAAAGGTGGCAGTAGGGAAGTGTAATATTAAGGTGATCAGTAAGATTGAGAAATGGAATGCCAAAAAGGTTGGCGAGAATACATTTTTGGAGATATTCACAGTACAATGGTCTCCTTCGATTTTCAACTGTGAGGGAGTACCAAAGAGGAGGAAACATGGGTTCAGAGGAAAGAGCAAGAGTTTTTGAAATTTTCCTCTTTTTACAAACAGGACTGGAAGATCAGTCATGTGAACATGGGAAGCAACTGCCAGGATTGAGATGAGAGTGGTTCGCTCCAACTCATCCTCAAATTTATTTTGAAAAACACTGGCAAGTCGTGGATCAGTAGGAGAAATTATAACAGATGTAGGTGGGATAGGAGGATGAAGAAATGATTTAGGGGAAAGAATAGTGGATGACCCGTCTGATGAGGGACCAGATGATGAAGATGCTCCACCTGATGAAGAAACTAGAGGATTAATAAAACAGAAGGAGAAGGAGAAACGGATGTGGAAATGGTAGTGGGCATGATAGGAGATGAATAAGGTTCAGAGGGAAAAGGTGCTAGAGAGGAGATGGTTCTAGGTGCAGGTTGTTTGAATGTAGGTGGAGCTAGAGGTGCTGTGGAAGAAGAAGGTGGTGAGGGAGGGTTTGGTGTTGCTAGAGATTAAGACTCATGGGCTTCGGGAGCAACAGCAGACTCAACTACTCTAGGATCCACACCCTCAAAAATCAATGGCCCTGGTGGCCCAGCCACAGCTTCAGATGGCCCTGATGGCCCCAGCTTCTCAACACCACAAGTTGATTCCACTGCAGGTATTATATACTCATCATTTTGTGGCCCGGATGGCCCTGTTGATGCCTCTGGAAACTGCCCTGATGGTCCTGCATTTTCTTCTGCTGACCTTGGCCCTAATGGCCCTGCATTACTAACTAGATCAGCATGAGAGAGATCTGGAGGGGCAGAGGAGGTTTGTACCTTTGAAGAGATGAGCTTCTTGACACTGTCAAATTCACCTTTCATCCATCTGCATAACTGCTTGAACATTCTAAAATCATCTCTCAAGCTATGTACTTCAGTGGTCAAAGATCCAAGTTCATTTGTTGCAGAAGTCTGGCTGATTGAGATGGACTGAATATCTGGTTGCATAGATGAGATGGCTTTGCCTTGCTCATTCAACCTTCTGATGATAGGCTTCAAATTGACTTTCAGCTGATTCTTCTTTGACCTTCGATGAGCTACTCATTTTCCTTTTTGGCCTGCCCTTGCAATGGGCTCCACAAAATCAGCATGTTCCTCAGTGAATTGATCATTGATAGAAATATTTTCAGTGGGCTCCCCCTGAGGTGCTCCTTCTTTCTCAGATGATTGCTCCCCCTGAGTAGGAGCATCTTCCATTTGATCTTCTTCAACAGAGTTTTCTTGCTCCCCCTGAATGGGAGCTTCCTCCACGATGATTTCCTTAGTGTGACCTAGAGCCACAGCTTCTGTTGCTGAATCACCACCAATTTCTAACTCCTCCTGAGTGCTTTGGATGGAGTCCAGCACATCCCTGAGTATAGTGGCTACTCGGGAAGAGGGAGGAGGATCCTCTGAACTATGCCCAACTGGCTCAATCTCTTCAGGAGGAATATCCTCAATCCTGCTGCTTGATACTGCTACTGCTGCTGATGGTTCTGCTTCCACAGATGGTGCCGCTGCTACTTCTGGTTCTGCTGATGCTTGAACTGCTTCTATCTCTGGAATCGCAGGAACTGCGTCAGCTGTTTCCTGACCTTCTTGGGCTTCGCCAATGATGGCTTCACCCTCAGCTACAGAAGTCTTTGACCAGACCCCATTGACAATCGAAAAACCACTTTTCCTTAAATTTCTGGACCGGATTGCTTGGCCTATCTTTTCAGACACATCTCCTACTACACTTATGCCATAATGCTGAAAAATCTTCATCAGGAGATGGGCATAAGGTAAAAAAACATTCAATTTGCTCTTTGTGTCCCAAACCTGAGAGCTTGCAAACTTCATCCTTTCAATCATGAGCTCTGCAGTGTTGATTTCTTGGTTCTTGATAGCCCAGAACATTAAATATGAATCAGCCCTAGTGCAGGTTGAAAAGGTGGCACTTCTGGGAACCACAATCTGACAAACTACAAAATGCAAGATGCGATTGAATGCATTCAACTGGTTTACATCTACTTTGTCATCTTTCAGTCTAAACTCGGGACCAACTATCCCTAAACCTTTTTCTTGGATATTCACAGTGTGAACTCCACTGTGTCCGGAGGTACCCACACCAAAGAGGGATGCCAATAATTCTCGAGTGACCCTAATCTGGGTTCCCTTGACCATGGAAGTCAAGGTCCCGTCTGCCTCTGATTTCAGACACACATAAAAAGCTTTTACCAGGTCCAGAAAACTTACTTCATAAATAGTAGCCATCTTTGTCCACTTCAATCTATCCAAGGCTTCTACGATGCTCCCCATTCCGTTCTTCTGCAAATCTGCCACATCCACTGCTTTGTGACCGCATAGCTTGATTTTTACAGACGCAAACCTCACTTGCTGCTCGGCGGTGAGAAATTCGGCTCTGTAGCCCTCGACGCTGTCGAAACTACCTGAAGAGGCCATGGATTTGAACAGAGGGAGTTTCTGGAGGACTGGAACGAGGGATGGAATAGAAACCCTCAAGAAATTTCTGGCGGGAAGTGGTTGGAAGCTTGAAATCCAGAGAGTCGATGCCGGAGTCGTTAGGGTATCGCCTCAGGAGGTGAAAGAGAGAGAGAGAGAGAGAGAGGAGAGAGAGAGAGAGAGAGAGAGAGAGAGAGAGGAGAGAGAGAGAGAGAGAGAGAGAGGAGAGAGAGAGAGAGAGAGAAGGGCATGAGGTGAATCGTTCTCAACCAATTTCGGAATATGTGAGAAGAATAGATCTTTTCGAAACCAGAACCGCCATTGAGGCGAAAAATGACAAAATGACCGGTTTGATAGGAATAAGGGATTTATAAAATAGCGAATCGCTAGGAATAATTTTACAAGAATATTTGTGGAAATTCGCTTAAACTCAGGGAGGAAAAAATTAACATTCTGATAATTTATATTTTAGTTTTATACAGTTAAATCTTTTACAATTTGCACATGTCTAATTCCCTTCTAAGAGATGTAAACCTCTCTTCAGGTAAGGCCTTTGTGAAGATATCTGTTAACTGATTATTTGTATCAATAAATGAAATATATATGTTACCATTAGCTACATGATCACGAATGAAATGATATCTAACCTCAATGTGCTTAGTCCTTGAATGCTGTACTAGATTCTTGGTTAAATTTATAGCACTGTTGTCACATAATAGTGGATTGTCTTGATATGTAGCCCATAATCCTCAAGTTGTTGCTTGATCCATAGGAGTTGTGTACAGCAACTTTCAGCAGCACGTACTCAGCTTCAGCTGCTGACAGTGCTACTGAATCTGTTTCTTGGAGGACCATTATATCAGACATCCTGTAAGGAATTGACAACAACCACTGGTGCTTTTTCTATCTATTTTGCATCCAGCGTAGTCAGCATCAGAGTATCCTACTAGGTTAATTTCACATGATTTTAGATACCAAATACCTAAGTCATGAGTTCTAACTAAATATCTAAAAATTCTTTTTACTGAAATTAGATGAGATTCTCTAGGATCTGCCTGATACCTAGCACACATGCATACACTAAATAAAATATCAGGTCTACTAGCAGTTAAGTATAGTAAGGATCCTATCATACCTCTGTAGATTTTTTGATCTACATTCTTACCATCTTTGTCACTGTCCATTCTTATTGATGTGCTCATAGGTGTTGACAGTGGCTTGGCATTATCAAATCCAAATTTCTTTAAGAGTTCCTTGGTGTACTTAGCTTGGCAGATGTGAATCCCTTCCTTTCCTTGTTTGATTTGCAATCCAAGGAAGTAGTTGAGCTCTCCCATCATGCTCACCTCGAACTCTCCCTGCATAAGCTTTTCAAAGTACTTGCAAAGAGATTCATCAGTAGAACCAAATATTATGTCATCAACATAAATTTGAACAAGCAATATATGTTTGACTTTAGATTTGATGAACAACGTACTATCTACTTGACCTCTGATAAAACCATGGTTTAATAGAAAAAGAGCTAAGCTTTTCATACTAGGCCCTATGTGCTTGTTTTAAACCATATAAAGCTTTGTGTAATTTAAAAACAGGATTTGGAAATTCAATGTCATCAAAGCCTGGAGGTTGTTCTACATAAACTTCCTCCTTAATAAAACCATTAAGAAATACAGACTTTACATCCATTTGAAATAATTTTACATCTAGTGCAGATGCATATGCAATTAGGATTCTAATTGCCTCAAGTCTAGCCACAGGCGCATAGGTTTCATCGAAATATATGCCTTCCTCTTGGGAATAGCCTTAAGCTACCAATCTGCCCTTGTTTCTTATGATCACACCAGCTTCATCTAATTTATTTCTGAACACCCATTTGGTGCCAATCACTGGATGATCTGATGGTCTAGGAACAAGTGACCAAACCTGATTTCTCTTGAACTGATTCAGTTCATCTTGCATGGCTAAAATCCAGGATTCATCAGTGATGGCTTCATTGACTGTCCTAGGCTCTATTTGAGAAACAAAAGCTAAATAATCACATGGAATTATGTTACCTCTTGTTCTTACCCCTACAGATGGATCACCAATGATGTTCTCAGGAGGGTGATCTTTCTTGTATCTCCACTCTTTTGGAAGATTTTGATGAGAAATATCTCTTTGTTTGGAGGTCTTCCAGAGGTGGATCTTCCTTGTTCTCAATTGATGTATTCTTTAATTTCTTGGACAATTCATCTGCATCATCATTATCACTATCTTCTTCCTTTCTCAAGGAAGGATTAGTTTCATCAAAAATAACATGTACTGACTGCTCAATTAATAAAGTACGTTTATTGAAGACCCTATATCCTTTTGGTTTAGAAGCATACCCCATGAAGATGCCTTCATCTGATTTGGCATCTAACTTACCAATGTCTCTTTTGTCATTGTTGTGGATGAAGCATGGACATCCGAATGTCTTGAAGTGACTGATCTTGGGCTTCCATGATCTGACCTGATTCCAATAATGCTGAACTTCTTATCTTTCTGAACCTTTTTGCTGAAGCTCACAAAGCTGTCAAATGTATCATCTTTGTGTTCCAGAAAGGATACCCATGTAAATCTTAAATAGTCATCTACTATAACAAATCCAAAATTCTTTCCTCCAAGACTTGTGGTCCTCATTGGCCCAAATAAATCCATATGAAGGAGTTCTAAGGGTTTGAAGGTTGTTACCACAGTCTTTGACTTGAAGGATGACTTAGTGTGCTTTCCTTTTGCACATGGTCTACAGACACTGTCCATTCTTGTGCTGACCTTTGGCAGACCTTCCACCAGGTTTCTCTTGATCAGCTTTCTCATGCCATCTAGACTGCAGTGGCCCAATCTTCTGTGCCACAGCTCATTGACTGCTCTTTGCTAGCTGCTAAACAATGTCTTGATCTTTCAGCTGTTCAAGGTAAAGCACATACAATTCTTCTCTCTGTTGGCTTCAAAAATCACCTCTCCATCCTTCATAATACTGCATTTGATTCTTGAAATCTGATCTGATGTCCTTTGTCGCATAATTGGCTAATGCTGATGAGGTTGTGTTTCATGCCTTTTACACACAGAACATCTTCAATTACTGTCTTGCCTTTGCTGCTCACTGATCCACTGCCTATCACAGTCCATTTTCCATTATCTCCATAGGTGCTGTGCCTTCTTCAGCTTCTAATGGGTAAACAACCTTCTGTTTCCTGATATATGCTTTGAGCATCCATGTCCAAGTACCACTGGATGCCCGAGGTTTTTCCTGAAATGAAAACATCAAGTTTTAGGTACCCAAGTTCTTTTGGGTCATGATTGGTTAGTGTCATCAGTTTTCCTTTTAATTATCCATCTTTTATGTTTAGTTGGACATGTTGTTTATTGTGACCTAGCTTGTTGCAATGACTACAACATGTTGTTTTAGTTATTTTTTCATATGGAGTATATTTAAAGTTTGATTTATATGATGTATCTTGTTTAGGTACGAATTTTGGAGTTGGATACGTTTTAGGATATATTGTTGTATCTTCATTATCTGGTGGAATGTAACCTAATCCATTCTTCTTCTTACCTAATCTTTTGGCTCCTCTTAGTATTAAGGAATTTTTACCATTAGTAAATTTTTCTAATGTACTTGATAGTTTGTCATTTTCTTATGTTAGTCTTTTAATTTCATTTTTTAGTTCGTCTGAACTTTCTTATTTTTCTAATTTTGTTATTTGTTTATCTTTATCTT
This sequence comes from Colocasia esculenta, assembly GCA_014218235.1. Lineage (NCBI taxonomy): Eukaryota > Viridiplantae > Streptophyta > Magnoliopsida > Alismatales > Araceae > Colocasia > Colocasia esculenta. Next base: position 160,584,810 of record CM024755.1, on the reverse strand, counting down.
TTAGATTTTCGCATAGCAACTTATTTCTTCTTTTAAGTTCACTAACTTGCTTTTCTAGTTGTTCGTTTTCTGATTTTAAATCTGAATTGGTATTCTCTAGACATGCAACATTTTTCTTACTGGTTTTTAATAACTTAGATACTTCTCTATATTTACCATATAGTTCATTAAAAGCATCTTCTAAGTTATCTGAATCAGAATCATTACATGAATCAAAGGATGAGTTAGAGGTTACCTTTTCTGCGATATCTGCCATGAAGGCTAGGTTAGCCTTTTCTTCTTCCTCACTGTTTGAGCTTGACTCGCTATCCGAGTCACTGCTATTGTCCCAAGCTGCTGCCATGGCTTTCTTCTTGTTTCTTCTGAACTTTCTTGAACTGTCCTTCTTTCTGAATTCAGATTTCTTGATCTTTGGACACTCTGCCTTGATGTGTCCTGACTTATTGCACTCATAACAAATTGGTGCATTCTTCTTAATGTCCTTTGTTTTAGATTTCTTGAAATCCTTTCCCTTTTTGAAGTATCGTCTGCCAGATTGATACTTATTTTTCTTAGCCAATATCCATTGTAGTCTTCTAGACAACATTGCTTCTTCATCTTCACTGTCTTGACTACTGGCTTCATCTTTTGATTGTTCCTCGGAGCTGCCTTCTGCTGCTTTGAGGGCATTTGTGTGCTTCTTTATAGTGGATGATTCTCTTAATCTCTCCATGTTTATCTCATGGGCCATGAGGGACCCAATGAGCTTTTCAATGACATCCTTTTCAAGTCATTGGCTTCTTCTATAGCTGTCACCTTGAGAGTCCAAGAAGATGGTAGGGATCTAAGAATTTTCCTTACCATGTCTCCCATCATAGCTTTTTCCTAATCCTGCTAACCCGTTGGTGATGTTTGTAAATTTGCTGAACATTTGGGTTATAGATTCTCCTGACTACATCTGGAACCTTTCATATTGTGTCACCAGAATGTCTATCCTGATTTCCTTGACTTTGTCGGTGCCTTCATAAGTGATCCTGAGTTTTTCCCACATTTCCGTGGCGGATTTGTAGGCAGATACACGGTTGAATCCTTTTTACTGAGGGCACAACACAAAATGCTCTTAGCTTTGCAGTTGAGAGAAATCTTCTTTCTATCATCTTCTGTCCAGTTGTCTCTGTTGTTTAGAACAACTAGATCGCCTTCTTCTACTATGGACCATATTTTGAAATCAAATCCTTGTAGGAAGTATTCTATTCTCGTTTTCCAGTAGGTGTAATCTTCTCCGTCGAATAGCGGTGGCCTGTTGACTGACTGACCTTCTGAGTGACCTTGGGCTGCCATTTGATCTTTTCTCTTCAGATCGTTGGATCTTCTTCTTTGTCGAAGAGACTAGCTCTGATACCACTTGTTGCCCAGCTAGCAAGCCCAGAGGGGGGGGGGGGGGAATGGGATTCTTAAAAATTATTTAACACTCAAAACCTGTTCACAAAACAGTCACACAAAAAAACACACACTTTGCAGATTGTTAGTGTTAGAGAATCGAAAGATCAAACACAGAAAAGCAATCACACGACGCAAAGAATTATCTTGGTTCGGATCTCCTCTCCTTAGGAGTCCTACGTCCAGTCCCTGAGCAAAATCTCAGGATTTCACTAACAAGGGTACAGTCCCCCTTAAGGACACTACAGCACCCAGCACCCCAGCTGGTCTTCCTTCAACCGAAGGGAACAACACCCTGGATACCCCACCAGGTCTTCCTTCACAGCCGAAGGGAACAATACACGAGAATGTGATCAAAGAGATGATGCCCCTAGATCAAGCTTATAGAACACTGCTTGATCTGAAGCAAGGACTGAGAAGAAAGAGATCTACTATCAAGGACTCTTCTCAGAACAAAAAAGCTCTCTCACAGATCTGAACTTAACACGGAGAGCAAGAGCTACGACTGATGGGAGTTTTTGCTTGGCTCACTCAAAAACTTGCAGAAGGTTGAGCGGCGTTATAGCTTGTTGTTCAACCACACTTCTTCTTGACGCCTCAGGAACTTCATATATTATTTTTTGAAATTCGACCGTTGAAGTGCCCGTTGTCTCTAGGCATAAGTGTACGTTAGACTGATTGACACTTGGAAGCTTCTAGTCAACAGTCATTTATCCTTTCATGCACACAAAGAGAGAGAGGGAGGATCTTCTGTAATCTTCTTTGGCTTCTATTTTGTCCAACGTTGTATGACGGATACTGTCAGAGACCTGCACATATTTAAAGCTTGAACATTATACAGCTAGGTTGTCTCTTGTTGTCAGTCAACGTCAGAATGAATGTTCATCAAAATAGTAATGTCATTTTGTTGTTCTAAAAGATGTTTATAGAGAAGATACGATAATGGAAGATATTGGCTGCATGCATGCAGAGATGCGTACTATCGTAATAAATGTACAGCTGTCAGAGAGATATACGTGAAGACTTTGACTTCTCAATGTTTTCAAGAATTAGTTCGAAAATCGAATCGTTGTTTTCTATGAAATTGATATATGCATGACTTATGAAATCGTTGTGCAAATGAGTAAACAGATGCATACACAAATCGTTATATGCATTAGTAATCAAATCGTTATAAAGTCATAAACAAATCGATGTACAGATCGTTATGACGTTATAAGCAAATCAATGTACAAATCGTTGTGACTTTATAAGCAAATCGATGTACAAATCATTGTGAATTACTTAATGAATCGTTATGAAAGCAAGTTGTTACAATGACTAAAGAAATCGTTACGAGAGTAAATCGTTACGATGACTAAAAGAATCGTTACGAGAGCAAATCGTTACGATGCTAAAGAAATCATTACAAGAATAAATCGTTACAAGAACAAATCGTTACGATGACTAAAGAAATCGTTACGAGAGCAAATCGTTACGATGATTAAAGAAATCGTTACAAGAACAAATCGTTACGATTACTAAAGAAATCGTTACGAGAGCAAATCGTTACGATGACTAAAGGAATCGTTACAAGAACAAGTCGTTACGAACCACTTAACGAATCATTGTGAGGGCAAGTTTTTGCGATCACTTAACGAATCGTTGAGAGGGCAAATCGTTGCGATCACTTTAACACATAGAATCCTTGTAAGTATAAAATCGTTATGAAACTAAGGAAATCGTTATGACTTGGAAATCGATGTGTACTTAGACATATTGATGCTTTGAACTCTTACTGTTGTAGTTATGAATACTTACTTGATTGGCTTGTTTTCCTTTGTTTATTTCCTGTGTTTAGACTTCATAAAAGGTATGTTAGTAACCTTTATCATAGTTTTGTTAATCACCAAAATATATATGTAATTTATTTAAATTACATGGGGATAAACTGATCATCAGTCTTATCATAAAACTCGCAACCGGCTTAATGAAGGCTTCACGGATTCGATTCTCATATCCTGTGATCGATCCAGAGGGATCTCATCTTAATTCAGTTTAAGGCGACAATAAAAAGAAAATATCTTGCTCACTCTCATAGCGCCATAGATATACATTTATCTTGCTCGCTCTCATAGCGCCATAGATATATTGTCTCATCTTGCTCGCTTTCTTAGCGCCAAGGCGAATGACCCGTGTGAGGGGGTCCATTCACAGCCTAGTAACACTTTTCTTGATGTGTAAAGTATTCCAACCATAGACACACATAAGGAAGGAAAACATAATAAATTAATTGTCAATAAATAATTGTGCAAATTACAATTTACACAATCTCATATTTCTAATATGGGCTACAAATGCCTCCCTCGTGATTTGTTTAGTTATTGGATCAGCCAACATATGACCTGTCGAAATGTGTCGAAGAACCACCAACTCCTTTGTAACTAAATCCCGAATGTAGTGATAACGAATGTCAATGTGTTTGGTTCGTCCATGGTATTTAGGGTCCTTAGCATAGGCCAAGGCTGATGTGTTATCAACATACAGCACCACCGCCTCCTTTGATAAGTGTGTCATGGCCAATCGTTGTAGGAAACTTTGCAACAAAACAACCTCTTGACATGTAGCAGAACAAGCCACATATTCTGATTCCATGGTGGATAAAGCGATGCACGTTTGTTTCTTGCTACACCAAGAAATGACCCCTCCACCTAACATAAAAACATAGCCTGAGGTGGATTTGCGCTCATCTTTATCACCGGCCCAATCAGCATCACTGAAACCTCTCAATCTTAAGTCACCTCCTTTGTAACATAAGACAAGGACCAAAGTACCACGGAGATATCGAAAAATTCTCTTAACTGCTTTCTAGTGAATGAGACCGGGATTACTTTGATAACGACTAACAAGACCCACCGCAAAGCTAATGTCTGGCTGTGTACATAACATGACGTACATTAGGCTCCCAATCGCAGCAGCATATGGCACTTTAGACATTTCATTCTTTCCTTATCAGTTTGTGGACATTGATTGATACTTAAAACACAATTCTTATCAATTGGAGTATCGATGGTTTGGAATAATGCATCTGGAATCGCTCAAGAATCTTATTATAAGTCTCCTGCGATAAACACAGAAGTTTATTCGTGCGATCTCTCGTGATTTTTATTCCTAGCACATAATTTACTTCACCCATGTCTTTTATCTCAAAGATAGAAGACAACCATTTTCGAGTGGCTTCGATAGATTCCATGTCATTTCCTGCCAATAAAATGTCATCAACATATAATGACAAAATAAGAATCTTTTCTGCCGTACGTTTAACATACACACAGTGGTCTTCTTCAATCATCTCAAAACCAAATGAGATAATAGATTTATGAAATCTAAAATACCACTGTCTAGACGATTATTTGAGGCCATAAATGGAACGTTTGAGACGGCAAACTTTGCGCTCTTGTCCCTTTGCCTCAAAACCTTCTGGTTGAACCATATAAATTTCTTCGTCTAGTTCTCCATTGAGAAATGTTGTTTTAACGTCCATCTTAAAAAGTTCTAAGTCTAAATGTGCAACAATGGCTAGAATAAGGCGAACTGATGTGAATCTCACCATTGGGGAGAATGTCTCATCGAAATCTATACCCTCCTTTTGAGTATATCCCTTAGCCACAAGTCGTGCTTTATATTTGTCGATTGATCTATCCGCATTGCGTTTGACTTTGAAAATCCATTTATTTCCAATAGCCTTACGCCCTGGAGGGAGGTCGACAAGTTCCCAAACCTGATTCTTACTCATAGAGTCCATCTCATCTTGCATTGCTTCCTTCCACTCTTTACTAGCAGATGAAGTTAATACTTCTTTAACAGAAGTAGGCTCATCATCATCAGCAAGCTGGCACACAAAAGCTTCCTCTTCAATCTCAAATCGACGATGAGGCATGTGTCCACGTTTGCTACGGCGTATCTGATCGTCTTGTTCTTCTATAGGTGTGCTCCCACTGGGCACAAAGCTCCCACTATCATGATGATCATCTCTACTATCTCCGGCAGCTTCTTGGTTAGGAACTAATTCCCTCCCTTCGCTGGAAGATGGTAGAACATCATTAGGGTCATCCAACTCATGGAGATCAAGACTCTTTCCAGTGTCTCCGATACTAGAAAATTCTGATTCTAAGAAAACATCATCTCATACGTCTTTTTCTGTCATTCCTCCATTCGGATGTTGTCCATACATGACATAACCCTTAGAGCCTTCAGGATATCTTATAAAGATAAACTTTCTAGCTTTAGGGCCAAGTTTTCCAAACTTGTGAGAAGTGTCATGGACATATCCCGCTGAACCCCATGGGCGTAGATTATCTAAATTTTGTTTTTCACCACGCCATAACTCATAAGGGGTGGAAGGAACTAACTGTGAAGGTACGCGGTTAAGGATGTAGGTCGTAGTCATTATAACATCCCCTCAAAAAGATATTGGAAGGTTGGCATGCGCCATCATCGACCTAACCATATCTAACAGTGTTCTATTCCATCTCTCAGCAACACCATTTTGTTGCAGTGTATATGGAATAGTTAATTGTCTGCGTATTCCTTTTTCTTCACATAAAGTTTGAAACTCATCCGAAAGATATTCACGTCCTCGATCTGTCCTAAGAACTTTTATGGTTTTGCCTAATTGATTCTCAACCTTTGCCAAGAAGTGTTTGAAGCAATCTAACGCTTCATAGCGGTGAGCTATCAAATAGACATATCCATATCGTGAATAATCATCTATAAATGTGAGGAAATAGGAAGCCCCTTGACGGATCTTCACAGTCATGGGTCCGCAAATGTCAGAGTGGATCAATTGTAAGAGTTCAATGGCTCTATTAGCCTTTCCGAAAGGCTTGTGACATGTCTTACCGACCAAGCATGATTCACACACAGGAAGATTGACTTTAGCGAGTGAGCCTAATAAGCCTTCTCGAGCTAACCTTGTCATTCTATCTTTTTCAATGTGTCCCAGCCGAGCATACCAAACTTTCGAATCAAGGTTATTATCAGTATTTACCACATAAGACACAGAAAAATTATGATAATCCAAATCTAATTTAAACAAACCATCCATGAATAAAGTATGACCATATATAACATTGTTCAAACAAATGTCAACTTGGTTGCTAGCAAAAGAAAAAAGAAGCCTAATGCTAATAATGACGAGACCGATAGTAGATTATGATGAACTCTAGGCCCATAGAGTACTTCATGGAGAGTTAAGACTCGTCCAGTCTTTAACTTGAGTTGATACACATCAACTCCAAGGACTTCCTCACTGGAACCATTTCTCATATATACTCTTTGCGATCCCGCTGAGATTAGGTAATAATCCACGAACCCTACTCGATCCCTTGTTATGTGCTTGGTCGCTCCTGAATCCACTATCCATTCAGGATTTGTTCGAGCAACTAGAATATGCGAACAAACATGCACAGTTGGAGAGCAAAGAAATTGGAATACCTTTTTCGGCTCAGTGCATTCACGAGCTAAATGTCCCAGTTGTCCACAATTATAGCATTTGACTTTCGACTTATCTTTTTTTCCACCGCGCTTGCCTCTTTGGTGCTTCGGTGTTTGCCCCGCTTTTGAAGTGGATGCAACATTTTGCCTCTTCCTCTTGAAGTTCTTATTTGGACCCTTCTTGCCCTGTTGTCTACCTCCCTGGGCGACAAGGGCAGTAGCGCGCATAGCTTCCTCGCGCTCAGCCTCTAACTCCACATGGCGAGAGATGTCAGAAAAATTCTTAATACTCTCATTGTGAGTGAGGATTTGTTTCATGTGAGTCCAAGAGTTTGGCAAAGATCTTATTACAGCTTGCACCTGCTGCTCATCGGTGAGATCGTGACCTGCAGACTTCAAGTCACGGATCATGCTTGACATCATCCTTAGATGCTCAGTCATGTTCTGACGGAGATCCTTTCGGAGGGTCTCAAATTTCAAAACAAGAGCCCTTAACCTCGTGGTAGAGGTTCCTCCAAAAGTAATATTCAACTTATCCCACATCTCCTTGGTAGTCTTACACTTATCAAACTCGCCAATCAGATCATCCTGCATGCTGCTTAACAGTGTAAAGCACGTGCTGCGATCTTTGTTGAACCATGACTTGTAAGCCTCTTGATCTCTGCGGTGTTAAGAAGTGTTGCCTTCTTCGAGCGGGGTCATGGACGTAGTAATGTGATCAAGTAACTCTTACTCATTCAAGAGATATTGGATTTTTCGATGCCAAATGTCATAGTTAGTGCCATCTAATTTATCCCCTTTCGTTAAGTCAGCAATAACATTCTTGGAGGCCATCGATGAATCACTACATTAAGATAATAATGAGAAGGCTAAGTTGACAATTCTACACATCAGTCTATTTGATCCAAAAATCTACACTATAACATTAAATATTCTCCATATAGTAAGATCGAAAGTAGACTTAGAGTACTACAGTCATCTCTCATTTATATAAGAATATTCAATATTATTAGAGTAATTTCGATCAAATAATTTAAAAGGAGAGGAACTAACATCTCTCAATTAATAAGCATGTATATACTAAACATGAATATTCAAATAAATGATTTACAACAACTAATCATGTCCAAAAATATTCTAATAATTTTGAACAACTAATCATGCATGTTCAAACAACAATTAATCATGCATGTTTCAAAACTCTCTTTTAATAAGGATTCAACACATGATATTAAATGATCGGATCATACATAGATTGCTTGAATATAAGTGCATAAATAAACTTATTATATGATCAAACTAACTAATACAATTTATTGCATGGACTTAAATAAGACAATCTTATAATTATGAAACTCATAATGATCCGAAGAAATAATAAAATCATGTCTAAAATTGCGATAACATCATAATAGCTAAAGCTATTATCTGGAGGCGGGTCGGAGTCATGGCACGGCACTGGGGAACATGTCGTATGTGACGTCATGCTCGTCATACCGCCAAATATTCATTATGGTGGCGACGAGATACTGGGTCACCATTCCCTGTCGGTCCACGTCCAATAATGCAGCTAAGTCGGGCTCGACCACGAGGTCCGCTCCGCAACACCACATTAGTCTGACGTCTTGCAAGATGGTCAAGTTCCCTTCGCCGACGAGCCGACACTCTCATGTGAGCCTGTTCCACCAGAAATGTGCGTCTGGGCATGGGTGGACCAGTACCCATGCGCTCAGCCAAGCCAACATGTCCACAAAGCACCACGCCTGCACCCTCGCGAACCGCCACGCCTGTATGCGTGGGATCACCTCTGTGCATATCTGCGTGGCCTGCATGGCTGCGAGGACCACCGCGCCTAGTAGCGCGGCCTGCAGGGCCGCTAGAACCCCCGCGCCCTCGTGCGCGACCTGCATGGCCGCGAGGACCACCACACCTGTTCGCCTGGCCGCGGGCCCACCCGCACTGGTGCGCCTGGCCACGGTCTGCGCGGTGGCCCGCCTGGCCGTGGACGTGGCCACGCTGGCCGTCGCGGATGGCACCCCCGCCCACGTAGACGCGGGTCGCCCAGCCTGCATGGCCGCGACTGCGGTCAGTGCGGCCTCTCGTGAGGCCGGGGGCGGCACCCCCGCCCGCACGGACGCGGGCCACGCGGCCTGCATGGCCGCGCGCTCGCCCTGCATGCCGTGTGCGTTCGAGGCCTGCCAGCCCACGTGGCTGCGGACTGTGCGTCTGCACCACCGGCGCCAGCCCGCATAGTTGCGGGCCGCGCGGCCTACCACATGGCCGTGGTCGACACGCCCTCCCGCGTGCTCGCGGGCGACGTGCCCGCCTGGGCTGCGGATGCGGATTGTCTGCATGCCACAGCGTGGCGAACATTGTGGAGAGAGGAACGATGAGTCTCTGATACCAATGTTCGACCTTGTTCGGGGTGTTTACCTCGTGTGTTGCAGAATCTTGTAGGATCGAGAAGAAGGCTACAAGAGTCTTCTTCATAGTTTCCTCGCTCCAAACGCCTTCGGACCGCACGGCCTGCCACATGGCCGCGGTCGACACGCCCTCCCGCGTGCTCGCGGGCGACGCGCTCGCCTGGGCTGCGGATGCGGATTGTCTGCATGCCACAGCGTGGCAAACATTGTGGAGAGAGGAACGTTGAGTCTCTGATACCAATGTTCGATCTTGTTCGGGGTGTTTACCTCGTGCGTTGCAGAATCTTGTAGGATCGAGAAGAAGGCTACAAGAGTCTTCTTCATTGTGTGTGTCTCTGATACCAATGTTCGATCTTGTTCGGGGTGTTTACCTCGTGCGTTGCAGAATCTTGTAGGATCGAGAAGAAGGTCTTGTTCGGGGTGTTTACCTCGTGCGTTGCAGAATCTTGTAGGATCGAGAAGAAGGTCTTGTTCGGGGTGTTTACCTCGTGCGTTGCAGAATCTTGTAGGATCGAGAAGAAGGTGTGTGGTTAGTCTTCTTCATTGTGTGTGTCTCTGATACCAACGTTCGATCTTGTTCGGGGTGTTTACCTCGTGCGTTGCAGAATCTTGTAGGATCGGAAGAAGGTCTTGTTCGGGGTGTTTACCTCGTGTGTGTGTGTGTGTGTGTGTGCAGAATCTTGTAGGATCGAGAAGAAGGTCTTGTTCGGGGTGTTTACCTCGTGTGTGTGTGTGTGTGTTGTGTGTGTGTGTGTGTGTGTGTGTGTAGAGAGACTTGCGCAAGTTCCTTTCCTTGAGAGAGAATCATTTTCTCTCATGCGCATACCAAAGGAGGAAAAGTCCTCACTGCCTGGGAAACAACCGCACTGGCGATTTGTCTCCTTCCCAAAGGTTGCCAACCCACGTGGGCAACCAACCGATGGCATATGCCATCGGTTAACAAAAGAAAAGATTAAGAATGAGTATTGCCATAAGGACTTGGAGATAACTTCAATTGATAGTAAAATGAGAGAAAATAGATTCAGATAATTTGTGCACATGCACCGTCATGCTAACTCAACACTAGTTAAAAGATGTGGTCAAATCTTAGTAAATATTAGTAAAAGACTCGGGGTAGACTTAAAATGAGATGATGTGATTTTATTAAGAAGGACATTGTCTTCTTAGATTTAAAGATGAATACAATATTTGATAGAAATCTTTAATGAAACAAGATTCATCAAGTCGACTCCAAATAATGGGGTAAGACTCTGAAAATGATGATGATGATTCGTTCCCCCTTGTAACATGTCTTAAGTCCATTTTAACTATCCATGCATATTAGTTGCCCTATCATATCCTTAAGCATGCAATTGTGATTTAGTTAATCATACTCAAATGGTAACAACTAAGTACCTTCCTTCAGCGTCTTAGCTCTAGTGTTCAAAAGATGCAAATTTCTGAGAAGAAAACATTCAATAACAAGTTCCCTTCTTTCAATGTTGACATGCCTTGGCACTCTTGTCAACTAAATTTACAGAAGAAAGAATCTCCAAGATCATTAATGATTGCATTTGTTGTTTGAGTTGCCGCTATATCCTTTTGGATATCATGTCCAAGTGGTTTCAAATTTTACAAAAACATTGTCTAAGACAACACGATCAATATTTTCATTATAATTAGCAAAGAAATGCAATAGCTCAAAAAAATTACCTTGGCTGAGTCTTTAGTTTCACATCATGCCCCACAAAGACAAGCCTTGCCTTTTAAAAAAGAGAACACATTCAATGGATGTTTTTAAACGAACTTGATAATCATTTTTTTCATGCTTCATTTGATTATTAATGATTGATTGAATTTTAATTTTGCTTAATTAGATTTTTCATATTTCCTTTTAGCCTCATTGTTTGCACTATATATTTTTGCTCTCTGACATAATTTTCTATCGTTTTCATTAGGTTTCCAATTTCCAAGATCGTCGAAGATAAATGCATCTTCAACACCCTCTTGCTTCGTAGGCTTAGATCCTTAGCAATCCAGATTGAGAGTTTGAGAATAATTGTCTCATCGATAACTTGATTCTACCTGCATTAATTTTTAATATGGTTCTCTATATAACAAACATTACATAAGATAATAGGATGTAGTCATTTGTATAAAGAAATTTGAGGTTTGAAAACACAATAGGATTTAAAATTTACAAAATAATTTCTTTATTCATATCGACTTTGGGATTGTCAAAACATGTTTAGAATAATGTAAAGATCATATTTTTCACCTTGCATAGATTAGCACCTCATTAGCTTAATGCAAGATTTCTCGTGGATCTTCTTCGTGACATAATAACTCTGCTTTAAAAAAATAAGAAAAAATAACTTTGACTTCTAGCATTAAAAGTCTACACTAGACACAAATAAAGAAGAGAAATATTTAATACATATCAAATATGTGTATTAAATATGACACACTCATTAAAATTGTGTAATGTGTCTTAAGATCCTTAAAAAATAGAGGTGTGAGGAGATCCTTTAAAACATGTGGCACCATCTTAATAGGTGTACCACGTTTAGTGCACGAAACTAAAGAGAGAAAGGAAGGTGGGGTATCCAACCTATGTTGGACTTGGTTGTCACAACCCCCCAACCACCACCCTGAGACAAGATTTATTTCTAAATTCTAGTCGAAATTTTCTTTTTGGTCTACAAATTTTCAACTGAATTATGATCCAATCTAATAAACTAACGTTAAAGTCTATAAGTTCAATTCATCATTGGACTTGGCCTCATATTTAACATGGACTTGGTTGTCACAACCCCCCACCCACCCCCCCACCCCCCCCCCCCCCACACTTTGAGGGATGATTTATTTTTAAATTCTAGCCGGACTTTTCTTTTTGGTCTACAAATTCTCAACTAAATTATGATCCAATCTAATAAACTAATCTTAAAGTCTATCAGTCCAATTCATAATTGGACTTAGCCTCATATTTAACATATGCTCGTATTAAACGTCTCATGTTTAATTAATATCTTTATCTTCAACTAAACCTTAATGCATGTGATTCTGTAGGCATACTATAAAGATGGCAGTAAGCCTAATGAGTAATGATACTAGAACTCTTTCAAATATTACCTTTTTAATTTTAATTAAATTAATTATCTCATAATAAATTAATCTGAGTTCACATATCATGGATTGCACTTAGTAATGCTTCATGACCCCTAGATGATAAAAGGGATGCGTAATATATCGGGATCTTTTGGTGCATAGCTATTGTATAGGTATACATGGAATGCCATTAATCACAAATTGAAGTATGGTCATGATATCAAAATTCCGTATATGTGATCGGATATATTCACATTCATTACTAAACCTTTCCATTTAACTATGGCCACGAATTTTATCTCACTATCATAATCTTAACGTTACTTAATTCTCACTTATTGACAACAAAAAATCGCACTTGCATAACCACTTCATTATGTTAGTATATGGTGCACAATAGTGAACACAAAAACAAATTTTCACTTATTAATAAAATGAGAAATTACAAAAGAGTCATTTCCTATCAAATATGATTAGCTTATAAAGTATATATTTCTTTAAGCTCGTGCAAGGCATAGATTTTGGGATCAAGGTAACAAGGGTGTGGTTCAAATTAAGATTGGGCATGGTTTTCCAAATGACGAATTGTTAGATAACAAGGATGAGTCACATTTTTTTACAAGGCTTCAAATGTTCGAAAAATAGGAAGCAAATTGTCTAGACCCAAATCCTTTTCTAGCTTGCACGAATATAATGGTTATATGAAGTACATTATGAATAGTTTGATTGGTTGGACATTCTATCTTATATCAAGTAGGAGTGGTTCAATACTTAGATATATATCTTTTGAATTTTAAACTCAAAATTATGTATGTACAGTTCAAAAGATCAAACTAACCTACTTAACACACCAAAAAAAGTAAATAGTTACTTGAATGGGTCCTTTAGATGGTGGATCAGTAAGATGTTCAAAAGTTCTATACGACAGTGACGGAGTGGACACCCCCCGTAAAGTGGATGGGATGTGATCAGGGTTCGATCTTTAGCCGCATAGGATTTATGTGCACTGTGCTAGAGAATTAAAAAAAAAATGGAAATGTTAAGGGATAAGACAATGGTGACTTGATGTGAACATGGATTGCAAATGGTCAAGGAAAAGTGAGTTTTTTTTTTTTTTTTGAGGACCTCAGCTGGGTCGATCGGTAAGAACTCTTGTTTAAAAGCAAGAGGTCCCGAGTTCGATTCCTGGGGGGGGCTTACCTGATCTACATATAATCCTCGAGGTGTGTAGGTCCGGGGTTTTCCTGGTCAGTGGGGTAAGGACAATACGGGTATACGGAAAGTAGGAGCTGCCAAGTCCTGACCTTGGAGTTTACGAACACCAATCCTTGAGTCACAAAATCACACGGGGCGGGTTTCCTCGTTAGCAAAAAAAAAAAAAAAAAAAAGTGAGTTTTTTATGCGCCGAGGTAAGTTCCATCTGGTTTCTTGATCCTCTCAATCTATAGAATATTCTCAGAACATGAACACATGGAAAGAACTTGTTACGTACATACATCTCCGCTCTGTAATCGGGTCTTCGCCTCAAATATATAGACCTCTTCCTTTCGAATACTATCATAATATTTCACTCGTAGCTCCGTCGACTCTTGTTTCAAACTTTCCTAAGATCTTGGCAGCGTATTCGTATCTTTCAGTTGAACTTGAAATTTTATTACTTTCAAAATTCAAAGTGTATTGATTAAAATTTCCAATATTGTATTTGAGATGAAAAGTAGTAAAAAAATATATTTAAAAGATGGTAAAAATTTGGCGACAGACCCTGGAAATCAAGAGGTGTGATACTGTGATAAATCTTTCTGATACACAAAAAATAGATCTATATAAAAAAAAATTAAAATGTTTTAGATATATCAATTCCACCTCTCTAGTCTCTTCTGCATTACTTGGCCCCACCAAAATCGACTGGTCAGCGCCGCCTGTTTCCGGTACGGCTGGTATGGACACCTCCCTGGTCTTCTCCACCCCACAAGGCACGCAAGCTCGCCATCTTTGTCCTCTTCCATCTCTCTCTCTCCTTTTTTGCTCCCACCGGAGGAGGAAGCGGCGGGGCGGGGGGAGGGTTTCTATCTCCGCGTACGCAGAGTCCCCGAATTGTCTGGCTGTTGGTGAGGTCGTGGGCATTTGCGTATCAATCAAGAAGTAGGGATCTTGGTGGTTGATTCGCCTGTCGGAGCTCAATCGCATCACCTCATCTTCTCCGCTGAGTTGGGGCTACTGCGGGAGCTGCTCAGTTGCATCTAACTTTGGCTCCGGGGGAGCTTTTGGCCATGTGGCAAAGTAGGGATCTAGGTGGTGATGGTGTGTGTTCTCTAGCAGCAACAGGCTCGCCTCGTCTTCTGCCTCTAGTGAGGTAGATGGAGGAGCTGCTCAGATGATGTTCCCGGTTTTAGGCTGCAGATGAGGGTTCTCGTGCTTGTGGACTGGAGGTCGCCGGGTAGATGGCTGTCCGCTTTCTGGGTCTGCTGTTCCTGACGCTGCTGTGCCTTGCGAGTTGGGTCAGTGGTTCCCCGGCGTTTATCCATTCGGAAGCCTGCGGCTTGCAGCAGATCGCCTTCCTGCAGTCGCCGGAAGAATGCCATTTCTTTCTTGATCGGAGGGCGGTTGATCGGAGCTCGTTTTGTGAGGTACTGGAATCACATGCTGGCAGTGGATGTTTGGTCCAGGGCTCATCCAATTTGGAAGAATGGGGAAGGATCCACGATACGTACTGTCGGGTCGATTTCTCCAGCCTCGGTGCCGCACCTGCAGACTGCACTATACATGCAGATCACTCAGGTAAAACGGACTCTCTTTGTCCCGTTGACAAGAGGTTCGGTCTAGGAGCTTCCCACTATGACGAACTCTATCGCATGGGAATTGGGCAATAACTATAGAAATTAATATTGTGATCTTGATTAGTCTGTAATTGTTTCCAATGTTTTAGTGATGGTATTTCATCCATGAATCGGACCCATAAATGTTAGTCTTTAGTCAGAACTACGCAAGTTGTCCTATTTTTGAGTTTATTTCTATGTCAAACAATGAGGGTTTACCTTATGTATCCTGATTGTGAATGGTGAATGGGTAGACGGGGGTTCCTACCATGTTCCTTTTCGACAATTCAATTGCTTCGTTTTGATACACTTGTTGCCGTACTATGGACAAGGTCTATTTACATTAGTTTTTACTTTTCTTCTAGAATATACCCATCAAAGAGGAGGTTACAAGTTTCTATCGCAGCAATCAGCACAAGCACCAGTTTTTAGTGAGTTCAGCAGAAGACGTCTGTCACAGGGGGTGGAACATCACAGCATTCTCTCTTTGACACCAGAGAAAATGGTCTTTGCTTCATCTGGCTTGCTTCTCCTCTCCTGTATTATGCTTTGCCCTTGCTTTCATGCGAAAAAGAAAGAAGTTTCAGAGCAGCCTATCCGGGGAAAAGAACCAAATATGAGTGAGTTGAATGTTATAGCATGCATCATCATCTCATTTGTTCTTCTTATCTTGTTGTATTGCAAATAAATTATGTAACCATGCAGGCATGCACACCTTTGTTCCTGTTAGGACTTGAACCCACTGGTTCCATATTAAAATAATAATAAATGCTCTCTCACCTCTGAGCCAGGCCAGTCCACGTATTGTTTTTCAGACTTTCAGGACCACAAACCGGTGTGAAGCTTTTTATTTTCTTCTTCTTTTTTGTCTTTGCCATTTTGATGTTTTTAGAATATATTGCTCTCTTATCAAATATTATATATAGGCCTGAAACTAGCCACAACTGGTTTGAACTTGAGAGCTCTTGTTCAGAAGGAAGCCTTGCCCATTCCAATTCCAAAACTCATTTTTCAAGTCAAGATTTATCTTGTATTGGTATCCTTTTAATGACATCTTTGAGAGCCTTTTATCTGTCAAAAATGACTGAAGGGTTGCATCCAAATGTCCAAGCATCTTATTTTAACATTGTATCTACTAGAACAGTGGAACCAAAATAAGTTATATTGTAAAACCCTTATTGTTTGTAGTAATCTATTTTGAATTCTGAAGGGAAAGGGGAGATGGTATTTGGGATCACATCTGCATATTGTCACCATAAAGAATGGTCAAATTTTCTACTTAGTGGAACTTTAGATTGTCCAGCCATAGCCCATGATTTAGCTCGTTCAGGAATGCCTAAGGCATTAAGAAGCAAGTTAAATAGTTCTTAAAAATGAACTTCACAAACTTTTAGGTAGTTTTGATGTTTGGAACCTTCGACAAGTGGAATCTATCTGATTTGGTAATTGACAAATGCTAGCTCCTCCTCTGTTGGTCTAAGCGACATTATAATTCTTGCTTCATAGAGGCAAAAGCTGCAAATAAGGGCACCTGAACTGGCCTTTCGTGTAGTCAAATCACTAAGATATTGTAGATCTGGCTTTCTTCTCTTTGCTCCCCTGGCAGGCTCTGGTTTGCCAGCTTTTGTTTGGGGGAGTTATTTAGGAACTCTCCCCCTTCTCATGTATATTTTTTTCCTTTTATAATGCCAGTGGTACTACCCATGTTAAAAAAAGATTTTGTAGATCCAATCATGGAATCATTGGATTGGTAACTGTTTTTTCTTAACTATCCAGATTGGCTGATTTCTAATTCCTTCATGGGATCAAAGTCAGATAATTAGGCAAATTAAAGTGGATTCCTGTTGGTTATATCGTCATGCAGTAGAATGTTAGAGCCAAACAAGCTGTTGACAAATTCATGTCAGAAGTTCCCATACAGAGTTCTTTTTATTGGGATCCCCTTTCCTAAAATAGTAATGTATCCATTGTTTATATAAGATAATTATCCAAATTTTTTGTTTCTTTAATGTGTTCTAGACACAGAAACAAACATGTGATGAGCAACTTTGAAATTGTGAACAGCTATTTTATGGTGACTTATCATCCAAAAAGGGAAAAGAAACTGCAAACTGTCTTATTATGTAAATATTTTTTTTAGCTTTAAATGTGAAGAGAAAAAGGGAGGTTATGACATCTTTCATCCCATGTTGAACTCTAGTATTCTTTGTTTCATAAAAATATAGGTATTTATTTGACCACTAAGTAACAGAAGCCAAATGATTTCCAGGAGAACTACCACGTTGCAGTTGTCCTTGTACCTAGCCTGTACCAAAAACTTATGGTAGAACTTTGTCATCTAGTTTTATAAGTTTACCATTCTACTGCAACCTATTAGGAATCTGCTGTATGCAAGTGTAAGAGTGAAGCTTTCAAAACAGGAAGAAAAAAGGCACCAAGATGGTATGCCCTATGATACCTCTTCCAACAAAAGAAAAAAGTGAGTTGACACAATCCACATTACCAAAAAAATGGCTGCCCTTTCCAAAATCTTTTTACAAAAAAAAAAAACACTGTCTGTTGTAGTTACTCCTTTCTGAATCTTGTTCCTCTCTGTCCAAATTGCCCAGATGTTTGTATGAAGAATCCACCACATGATCCATGTTATCTCATAATCACAGTCACTGTCTATTTGCTTACCCTATCAGTTTGATGGGAACAGGGGAATTTATTTTGGATCCAGATATGTAAACAGACATTTGTGGCCATCTTTGGATCTCTTTTGGAAGAAGGCATAAGGAATTACCATTTATAAGTTATAAGTCGCTTGTTTCTGTATCCTAAATCATTTGAAAGTACAACATAATTTGTTGAAACCCATCTGTCTCATGGACGCATCTGCATCGAGTCATAAGTCAACTTGGAGGTAAGAAAAGTGCCTTCATTGGTATATCTAGAATTACTTATTTTATTTTACCATAAGAGACGTAACTTCATAAATACACATGACAATGTAAAAGGAAAATTGATGTGGTACCAAGGCACTGAAAAATTCACATTCTGTTCCAACAATAGGGGAAAAATGAAAAAAAGGAAGAGGCAACAGAAGATGCCATAGTTGATGGGACTGTTTGCGAAGTATTTTTCGGAAGGTATTTTCACAGTACTAGATTACTTTATTCTAGCTATCATGGCAACCAATTCTTCCATTGTTGTTGTCAGTCACCACTGGACTTTAATCATGATTTAACAAGAATATAGATAAAATATTAGAACAACAACCCTGTTACATTGATAGCAGAATTACAATTGTCACAACCCGATCCAACCCTTGTGAGGTATTGTCCGCTTTGGGCGACGCCCGTACGGTTGTCCCCAAAAGGCGCCTCACAAGTTATGGACCACGACCCCACATATATAGCCCGTTAACATTCTCCTGATTTTCGATAGGGGATAATTCAGTCCACTCCTGCCCTATCCCCCATATGCAGTGGTAGCTCCACTCTGTTGGCGGCTCCACATTGATCTTCTTGCCAGGTGGCCCTTCTGAATAAACAGGTAGCCCTCTCCTCTTGCATGGCTTGTGACTGGGTACTACAACAATTGTTTTCCATTTCAATATAATGTTTATGAGGTTGAGTAATTCCTTCACAATTTACATAAAAATTTGTTGGAACTGACCGTGAATCCTGTCATTTACCAATTCTAGAACTCTTGTAGAATAGATCGTATGAACCTATAAGGTGCCTCTTGTGTTCTCCAACTCTATGATCCCAGTTACCTTGTTGTTTTGTGGTACTAGACTGCTTTCTGAAAAATGAAGTGGCTCCCTTCACTGAAGTGATCCACCTGGAATATTCTAATATTATATGAGGCATATAAGCCTCGTTTTTTGTTAAGCTATTTTGTGCAGTAAGAGCATCTATGCAATCCACTAGGCATTGGGAGGATTGCTGGAAATGTCAAATTTCTGAGAAATGTGCATTAAGAAGACCGTAGATGCTGGTACAATTAGAATCAACTTAAATCATGTGTTATCAGAGAACCTTAAATCATGTATATAGGACCCAGGTTACCAGACATCACCCTGTATCATGAATCTAGATTTATGCATTCCTCCTCTATCCTCCAAATATTTGTCCTGAGAATTGATGGCCTAGTTTGCAACATTTTCTTCTGGCAATTAATATCTTGTGGGAACTAGCCAGTTGGCAACTAGTCTCCATCTTCTCCTCATGTTTGGAGTTCCATTATTGTGATATTGTATACAATAGTTGTACATTTATGTAGGTAGAAAGTCAAACACCATCTTGATCTGGTTGTGTAGAAGGGTGAGTTTTTGTGGAACAGTTTTGTTCATATGCTTTGTTCTCTTTTTGGGATGAGTGAGTTTTAATATTTGCTTTTCCCTTAGTTATAGTTTCTTTATATTTTATTTTAATGAACATGGTACCATGTATTTCTGAAGGGCGGGCCTAGGAGCAATGGTAAGGTTGCCCCTGCGTGACCTGGGGGTCACGGTTTCGAAATTGGAAACAGCCTCTCGACTTGTCTGGGTAAGGTTGCGTACATCATCCCTTCCCCAAACTCCACTCTGGCAGGAGCCTCATGCACTGGGTATGCCCTTTATGGTACCATATATTTCTAAAGGGAAAAGAAATTTTTATCAGTTGCATGCATTGTCAAATGTCTGGTGAAAATAGATTACAATTATATTCCATTGGAACTTTTATGTGACCATCTTATATTTGATGAATTACCTTGTAACCAGAGTCTGTTTAAAAGAATTTGCAAATAACCAATGCGGTTTTCTGCAGCGGATTCAATAACTTCATTTGATGGAAATTCTGCTTCTGAAAGGATCCCGGGAAGTCCTCTTCGTGTACCTGGTAGTCCACATCGCGCTCCTGGTAGTCCACTACGTGTACCCGGTAGTCCATTACGTGTACCTCCCAGTCCTTCACGATTTTCTTTATCCCCACAATTAAGTAGAATTGGGTCAGTGCATCTAAGTGTCAGTCAGATCGCCAAGGCTACTCAAAACTTTTCACCATCACAAAAGATAGGAGAAGGAGGCTTTGGAACAGTGTACAAGGCAACATTGCCAGAAGGACAACTTTTGCCGTAAAACGAGCGAGGAAGGTGAACATCTCCTCATCCCTTTCTCATAAAAAACTGAAAACCTGCTTTTCTACTTTTACAATTATCTAGTTCTGATTCATCAAATTTTGTTGTGCTTATGACAAATGTTGGATCTTGCCTGGGGGTGCTACTTTCTTACTAAAACAATAGCTTTTCTGGTTAACTGATTGCACTAATTATACCTCATATCCAGTGCTGCAGTTTATGAATTTCTATCTCCCTGTCAACAATGCCTAGCATCCTTTTTCCTTTTGTGAGACATAAAGAGCAGTATGGAGGCATAGTTCTACTTTTGGCGGCCTTATGCAGGAAGATTTTGACTATCATGGTACTTAATGTCAATTTTTGGCGTGGAGAGACAAATTTTAGGTTTCAGATTTATGATTTCTTGGCAGTTTTGCTCTAGAGGAGAGAGAGAAATGTGAGGGGAAAGGAGGATATTTTTCTCATAAGCTGGATGAGAGTAGGCTTTGAAAAAGGCGACTATATCCAATGATTAGGAATGCAGTTGTTGCATGAATCAGTTAACCAAAAGGTTAGAGCATTGATATAATATATTTAAATAGCCGTTTCAACCCTTTAAACCATCCTAGTGAGAGTCCTTTATGCTGGTTTTTAACCCCCAAAATCCTTGTTGACCTAAATTAGAAAATTCTGGTTTTGATAAAAATTGGTGAACCGAAGATTTTCCCAAATTCTACCTTACTATTTGATTATGTTTAGCAACAAGCATAGTATGCAATCATGGCATACTGATGTTATGCATTTTACAGGAACATTTTGCAGCTCTTCGAACTGAATTTAGTAATGAAGTAGAACTGCTTGCAAAGATTGAACATAGAAATCTAGTGAAGCTTCTTGGTTATGTTGACAAGGGGAATGAAAGAATTATCATTACTGAGTATGTTCCAAATGGAACCCTCCGAGAGCATTTGGATGGTAAGATGCACCTGCTGTAAGCCCGTAACTAAGTATATTCCTTTTGTTTTTTTTTTAAGGCTGTAACTAAGTATGCTTTCCAACATGAAATTAAAAGTTTGTTTCTTAATTCTGGCTGTTAGGTCAATATGGGAAGATTTTGGACTTCAACCAAAGAATAGAGATAGCCATTGATGTTGCTCATGGCTTAACCTACCTTCACTTATATGCAGGTAAAGTTTAACTGTAATTTTCTATAGGTAATTTTGTCAACTATTTTGGATACATCATCAGCATCATAAGCCTTATCGCATCAGCTTTTGGATGATGATTTGAGACTTTGAGTAAAGGAAGTTATACTAACTTTTCTCTAACTTATTGCTGCTATTGGTTACATAGGACAAAATTCACTATTTTTTGCTATGCTTATTTATGACTCATGAGTCATCAACATGTTATTCAAATAAGTCGGAGTGGCATTCATCTTCTGCACTCCTCAACTGGCTCAATCCAATCAGTTTGAATTCATTTCCAGAGAAAAAGCAGCTACATATATTCTAAGAGTCGAGTTTCCGTAGAAGTTGGCCATAATAGTGTATGTAAACAACAACCAGTACATCACTAATATTGGAAAGTATGACTTCTATCCAATGTTTTAAAAAGGTCTAGGAGGTCTGAGTTGGACAACCCTGACTAGGCCGTGAGATGGGCCCCTCAATTCCGAGTTAGTTATTTTCCAAGATTTTTTTTTTAAATTCTTGTGCATGCCTCCTGCTAATTGATAATGTTGAGGGCATTTACATGTCATATCTGAAGACATAATGTTGAGGAGTCTTTTGGTGTTATTTATAAATTAATACACATGAAAATCAACATGCTTATTATCAGAGATTTTCTATTATGTAGTTTATAAATTAAGTCAAGTTATTATTTTCAGAAGAAACCAAAAAAGAAGCAAACACAGCAACTCCAGAGGATCTGAAGAAGAAACCCATAAAAAAATGCAGAAGAAGTATCATCATAGGAGGAGGACCAAAGAAGAACAAAAAAACAGAGTATTGTAGGACAATCTAAGAAGAAACAGAAAGAACAAAAGAATTGCAGATTGCAGGATTCAGCGGGAAAGGTCTTTGGAGGTGGATGGAAGAAAAACCAAAAAACAAAAAGAAAAAAGTAGAGTACCACAGAACAACCTAAGAAGAAACAGAAGGAAAAAAGAAATTGCAGACTGCAGGAATCAGTGGAAAAGATCATTGGAGGGGGAGGAAGACCAAAGAACAGAAAAAGAAATGGAGGGAGGAAAAAGAAAATGTTACATGTATGGCAATCGGAGGAAGGAAAGGGCAATAAAGCATAACCTGATGCCTTTTAACAGGCAACCTAAATTGGGGATATGAAAGTCTTTTACACAAAGAAGGCAAGCTAAAAAAACTGGAAAAAAGACTGAGTCGGGAGCCTCCTAGGCAGCTAAGGCCTCTGACTGGATTAATTGGACCGCCCAGTTGCCTAGGTAACCGATTTTTAAACACTGCTCCTATCTAGATGATAGCACGAGCTTGGGGCTGTAAACAAAGCCAAGCAGAGTGATGGGGATCGAAGATCTGCGAAAACGAAGTCGACTATCCCTTACTTATTTTATTTGGCCTAATAGAGATCCGATTGATGTAATTTTATGTATTTGAGTAGTCTTAGTGAGATTGTAGGCCCAATAAGAGCCCAATAGGGTCTTTTCTATTTTTCTGTAATTTTTGGTACGAATTTCGTACTATTTTAGGTCTGAGGGTTATTTTAGTCAATATTGAGTCATTTGGAGTCTTTAGGGTTTATTGCTTATAAAAACTCCTGTAAGTCTCCAACAAGGGATATTTGATGTTAATGAGAAATAAAGAGTCCTTGTGAGCCGCCACCTCCCCTCTTCTCTCTTCCTCTCTGCGTCTCTCCCTCCCTGCGTTCCTCTCTCTCTGCTCCTTCTTCCCCCCCTTCTTCCCAGCGAGAAACTCTCTTCTTCTATCTTCTTCTTCTTGCTCTTCTATGCTGTCCCGCATCATTTTGGTATCAGAGCCAGGTTCGCATACTAGAGAACCCCCCCTGCGCTGCGTTCGCCCCGCTCCCCCTGTCTTTCGCGCGAAGCCGTCGTCGCCCTCTGCCTTCGCACACAAGTTGCCCGCGGCAACCGCAGGCACACGCCCCCGCATTCCCGCCCCCCTGCACGCGCGCCCCGCCAACCCTTCGCACGCACCCCCGGGCGCGTCCACCACGCCAGGTTCGCCTCGCCCCCGCTCCGCCACCCCAGGTCGCACACGACCCTGCCGTGCCACCGCCTGCCTCGCGCACGCCGGCCCTCCGGTGCCTTCGCGCGGTGCTCGCGAGGCCCGCCAACGCCCTCGCCGACTGGCCCGCCTCGACCACACCCCCGCGCCCCTGCGTCGTGCGGTCCCCGCGCTCCGGGTCCCAGCTCGTAGCGGCCTCCCCTGCGCCCTGCTTCCCTGCTCGCGCGAGCAGGCACGCCCTGCCGCGTCCACGCGCCCCGTGGCTCCCTGCGACCCCGCCCGACACACCCCTGCGACCCTGGGGACCGGTCGCGCGCGGGTCCCAGGCACCCCGCGGCCCCCGCATCGCCACGTCACTGGGCCGCTAGCAGGCGAGCTCCCAGGCGACCTCCGACGGCGCCCACTGCGTCCGACCCCTGCGAGACCTTCGCGCCCCGGCCTGCCCAGCCCGCGGCCATCCGGTCGCGCCGGTGCATCGCCCTGAGCCGCCAACGCATTGATGCGCGTCCCAGGTCACTGACAAGTGCCGTCCGGGCGCGCCCGGGGTTGACCTGGGGGAAAAGCTGTGCCGCCCACCGTACTTGCCAGCGACAGAGCACGCGGCCGCCAGCATGGCAACGTCTGATCGAGCCCCGACTCCCAGCCAGGCGCTACACCGCGTCCGCCCTTCATGAGGTCTTTTCGCCACAATTTTGACGTAGTATAACTATGTTTTGAGATATGGATTGTGGGTTGGCTGAAGCATGCCGCCACTTTCGACGTGAATGCCACCAATAATTTTTGAAAATCGATAATACTTTGCAATGCATGTTAGATATTTTGAACAAGTCTCGTATTCAAGAAGTGCACTATGAAGCCAATCCGGCGTTAATAGAAGAGTATTATGCAGAGGTGGAATCTGAGATGTCTGCAATGAATGATAACCCCTTTGCAGCGAAGGATGAACCGGCAGCGGAAGAGGTAGTTGGAGATGTGGTTGAAGAGTCAAAGGATGTTCTACTTACACCGATACTGCATGACTTGTGGGATCACTCTCTTATCATTGAAGCGGGTTTTGATTTACTTTCCGATCAGTTGTTCGAGATCTCGATATCCCTGCGTCGTCATTTTCCCACAGTAGACACATTGTTTGTTACTGCTCCTGATGATTTTGATGTGTTATGGGGTGCTTTTGAGTCACATCATCAGTGCCTATTACTAGATCTTCGTTTGATAATTTATATGGGTAAGACAATGTGCTCGGAGTTGGTTGGTCCTCTCTATTCAATGTGGGTCCTTCGACATTTCAAAACTCGAGGACGAGTTTTCTCGAACCAGGGGAGAATGATGGGGATCGAAGATCTGCGAAAACGAAGTCGACTATCCCTTGCTTATTTTATTTGGCCTAATAGAGATCCGATTGATGTAATTTTATGTATTTGAGTAGTCTTAGTGAGATTGTAGGCCCAATAAGAGCCCAATAGGGTCTTTTCTATTTTTCTGTAATTTTTGGTACGAATTTCGTATTATTTTAGGTCTGAGGGTTATTTTAGTCAATATTGAGTCATTGGAGTCTTTAGGGTTATTGCTTATAAAAACTCCTGTAAGTCTCCAACAAGGGATATTTGATGTTAATGAGAAATAAAGAGTCCTTGTGAGCCGCCACCTCCCCTCTTCTCTCTTCCTCTCTGCGTCTCTCCCTCCCTGCGCTCCTCTCTCTCTGCTCCTTCTTCCCCCCCTTCTTCCCAGCGAGAAACTCTCTTCTTCTATCTTCTTCTTCTTGCTCTTCTATGCAAACTCTCTTCTTCTATCTTCTTCTTCTTGCTCTTCTATGCTGTCCCGCATCACAGAGCTATGTCTTTGCTTGCACTCGCCTTGGCTCCCCAAAGTCAACCTCAAACTCAGCTCAAACTCAGTCCAGTTGCTAAGAGCATTGTTCAAACTCAACTCATTTAAATACTTGCATAAATTGAGCCATACTTGCAAGCCCAACACAGAAAGCTGAAAACCTTTAAATCTAAAGGGATTTTTGCATATTACTCCTTGTAAGATTGTCTATTTCCTTGGGATCTTGATAATGTCAAAAAACTTCCTAGAATCAATTCTCCATCTAACACAAATCACTCTTGTTTAAAGATGTTTGGAAAAGAATCTTTTAGATAAGATTCCTTCTATAGGACATAAAAACCCCTTAAAACATTATAGAATTATTTCCCCTCTCCCTTACATTTTCCACCCCCCCCCCCCCCCAAGGTGCCGGAGCTAGAGGAGAAACACCCCCCAATAATGGAATTGTTTAAAATCTAATGGTGGGGACTTCTTTTGGACCAAAGGAAGATTTAAACAAGTTATTAATATATGTATGATTTCCTGAACTAATATGGAAATAGGTAATATTATAGAGAAAGATGTAAAAATCCCAAAATTAAAAGATAGTGTTTCAATTAAAAATGTTGATTTGGGGAAGTCAGCAAGTTGAACTTTCCATTCTGCATCTTAGGTGGAGCTAGGTGACCGAGAAGTTGTTTGTGCTTAGCGACGGAGCCAGAAAATTATAGAAGGGGCAACATACAAAGAGTATATTATAAGAGGTTTCAAACATAACTCCTACATGCACAATTGCAGAATTGTTCCTTTTATTTATGTTAAATAATCTTCGTCTGTTAAAGGTCTGAACTCTAACTCAAAACCTAAGCATTGAGTTGAGAGAATCCTCCACATATATGAAGGTGAAACCAAGGTTCGTGGAATCAGCTGTGGAATCAGCTGACTTCGGATCGGATCGGCCATGGTTGATCTAGGTCGATCCGGCTGATTCCGACCAATTCCTGGCTGATTCCTACTTGATTCAAGCCGGATCGGCCCATGCCAATTCCTAGGCCGATCTGATCCTTTTTTCCATGGGTGAAACTCTCATAGATTTCCAATATGGGACTAAACCACAACACCCCCCCCCCCTCGCGACAAACAAACCGGTTTGGGGCGCAACACAGGTAGGAACAAATGATCACATATGAAGAAACGATCCAATGGGTAAACTAGTTCTGATACCATGTTAAAGGCCTAAACTATAACCCAAAACTTAGGCATTGAGTTGAGAGAATCCTCCATATATATAGATGTGAAACTCCCTTGGCTTTCCAACATGGGACTAAACCACAACATTGTCAAATATGTATAAGTAAAAATGTGACGAACTGAGTTAGAAATTTCCGGATTTATCTCGGTCCAGGACCTTCTAATCTGAATTGCCATAGCTAAGAGACCCGAAGTATCTAAGGACTGAGGAGTAGACCGTGTGAATCAAACAATAATACTAAATCTCAGCTAGCGGAAGCAACTCAAATGTGGAAATTATTCTTATTCCATCCATACATAGTCGATTTCTAAGTACAAATTTAAGTGCAAGAACATAAATGAAATACATTGCCCAAGATCCAAGGTACTAAAACAAGTTCTAAATTAAACGTCATGCTCATAGATCATGCCCAAGTTAAATACAAAAAAATTTAAAACCTACCAAGCAGTGTCGTCGATGAAAGTTTAGCCCACAAACCACTGAACCGCTGCCGCAACGTTGCTAACTAGGGCTGTTCAGAATTCGGTTCAAACCGAAAAACCGAACCGGACCGACCGGTTTAGTTCAGTTTGGGCCCCTATGCAGTTCAGTGCGGTTTCAGTTTCTGAAACTGAGTAAATCGAATATATATATAATATGTGTATTTGTTACTCAAACAAAACGTAGCGCAGCTGGGTAGCGTATGGAACGCAAGGCTTTCTGCAGCATCGTGGGTTCGAAACTCCTGTCTTCGAAGAGATTTTTTGTGAAAAAAGTGCTAAAATTGAGAATTTTTGTCAAAAAACTTGGCAAAACTGAGATTAGAACCCTACACATCCGTATTGAAGGGTCAGCGTCTTAGCCACCAAGCCAAGCGCACGTTTGGGATACAAGAGGCATTAGACTTCGGTTTAAACTAAACCGAACCGGTTCAGTTCGGGTTGACCTTGGGATTCGCTTTAGTTCGGGTTGGCCAAAAAATGAACCAACCCGGACCGAACCGACCCGTGTTCACCCCTAAATTGCTAACCAGCTCTTCGTCTACCCACAACCAACAAAGGAAGTGGGTTGATTAAAACTCAATGGGCATCATAGCAAAGAATTCTAACAGATATAACAATAAATCCAAATGTAAAAGCCAACCAAACTTATGCACACAAAAGCTATACGCGTTAAAGCCACGACCTAATCTAACTCAAGCATTTGAACAGAACTAGAAATGCTCAAGCAACTCAAAACTAGACTTGTTCACCGAAGTTCACAACTGACACGATGAGCCAAGTGTCAATCTGGAAGACGAGGTTCTAATTTTCGAAGTCCAAGGTCCAAAGCCAAAACCAAACAAAACCCCACAAGATGTCAAAACCACGAACTGTACGACCGCTAAGGAAGACCACACTCAAAGGTTCAAAGGGTTGGTCGAGGGATCCACTAACTTTTCTCTTCAACATATCTCGCCTTTCCACCCCAAGGGAACTAGTTAGGGTCTCGTGAGTCTCCACACTCCGAGGTCTGTGCCCTAATCACGTGTGGGCATAAGTGGACTCTGACACTGCTCTAGGTCTAATTCTCCTTGCCTGGACTCAGGTTAGTGAGGAGGCTCCTGGTTAGACCGCAACCGGATCAAAAATGAGACTTCCAAAGTTAAATCTGATGGGAAATGAAAAGATGCCAAGTCAAAGCCCAAGGCCGATTTTATATTTTGTTTGGCCCATTAAAGGCCCAAATGATGTAAATTCACTTTATTTTAGGTTAGAAGTCTAAATTCTAATTAGTGGGTTTTTATTTTGCATATTTATGATCCATTTAGAGTCTTTTCTATTTTCTGGGAATTTTAGTACGAATTTCGTACTATTTTCTAACTCCAAGGATATTTTAGTCTGTATGAGGTCAAAGAAGGTCATTAGGGTTTTGTCTTTTTAAATAGCATTGTAATCCTCTTGATGAGACAATTGATGATGAATTAAGAAAAACTTTGTAGCAGCCGTTCTCTCCCTCCTCCTCCTTCTGGCACGATTCCCAAGGCAAAAGTTTTCTCTCCTCCTCCTCCCCACTCTGTGCCGCATCAGTTTTGGTATTAGAGCCTAACTCCGATCCCATCGTGCTCGCTTTTCTTCCTCGCCGTCGGCGCCTCCTGCTCGCGTTGCCACCGCCGCCTCCTCCTTTCTTTCTTTCTTCTCTATTTTATGTCGTCCCTCTTCGCATCGTCGAACGCGCACGCGTGGAGAGGTCTCGCCATGCAGCCCGTGCCTCTCTCGTCGCCGGTGCCTGCGCACGGACGCCGTCCATGCGGGCCACCTGCCTCGGCGCCAACAGTCGCAGCCGTGCGCCTTTGCGAGCCCTGCGGCATCGGAGCACGCCACGCCCACGTTCCCTTGTCGCCTTACATCGACGTGGCTCACCGTTCCACCTTCCCGCCAGCGCCCACCCAGGCCTTGTGTCGCACTGCGCACAACGCCACGCATGCCCAGCGCACGAAGCCGCCCTTCCTGCTGCATCATCGCCCATGCCAACCCCCCCTCCACTTTGTGCCGAGCCCGCGCCCGTGTGGTTCTCGCCCTCGTCGCCTGTGCCCACAAGCGGGGCCACGTGCGCAGGCGTCGCACACTGCCCGCACTCGCCCTCATCACCCGGCCGTCATGCACGCTTGGGCCCCCATCCTGCACCACCGTGCCCCCGTGGCCCGCTATCACCAAAGACGGCAGTCGATGCAGCCCTCGTCACCCTTGTTGACAGCAGCTGCCTGCCCCACGCCGCTACGTGGTAACAGTGCAACTTGTCATCAGTGCATTGAGCACCGATGTGCCGCAGCGTCGGCCACCTTGTGCACACCCCTCTCTGACAGAGTCTCCGACTGTTCCACAATGGTCGAGTTGTTTCAACAATGCGGGATCGTTGATATGTTCAGGACATCAACATTTTGCATTTGTTGTGGGCTTGCCTGAGTCTATTCAAGCGACAATACTCTTCACTCAAGGATCAAGTAACTTTATATCACAGTTTCTTGTGGACTCTCTTGCCCGTTTAGATTATGTTCAAATCTCGGGAGATCAAGTGTACATGCAGTTCGATTATTCTTTTAGGAGCACTGAGACTCCCAGACGTTATCGATACCGTGATGATGCTTTATGCCACATAATTCTCTATGGTTCATGAATATATTTGGGACAAGATTGGTTGCAAGAGCGTCACGCGAAAGTAGAGCCCGCAGGACATATTTGTACCTTGCAGCCTCAATAATTCAAGGTGTATGGGGAAATTATAAGAATACCAAACGTTTATCATCATTGTGCTACTATGGAAGATTTACATGATACGGAATCACTTATGAATGCTTGGGATCAAGGTCTGACTGTTGAGGCTGGATATGATTTATTTGATGGCACATTATTCGAGGATGACCCTACAGACATAGTTGACTCATGGGATCAGGCATTATTTGTACAATCTGGGCTGAGTCGTATGTCGCCTGACATACTTGTGGGTCTTCCCATATATTTTCTTTTTCCAGAGGATGTGTTTGCTACAGATGGGATACTTGTTGCAGATGTGTGCTTGCTACAGATCAAATACTTCCAATTTATCAACCTGTAGATGCAACATAGTGGAAGCAACCCTTCGATGATCTGCTTTGGCTGGCATTTTGTGATTCGTACAGAGCACATCAGTTTGAGATGTCAGTTATACTTCATCTTTCAGAGTCTCCCATGGTTCACCATGTTGCCCGCATGCTTATGTTAGCACATTTTAAAACTTGAGGACGAGTTTTTTTGAACCGAGGGAGAATGATGGGAAATGAAAAGCTGCCAAGTCAAATCCCAAGGCCGATTTTATATTTTGTTTGGCTCATTAAAGGCCCAAATGATGTAAATTCACTTTATTTTAGGTAAGAAGTCTAAATTCTAATTATTGGGTTTTATTTTGCATATTTATGATCCATTTAGAGTCTTTTCTATTTTCTGGGATTTTTACTACGAATTTCGTACTATTTTCTAAGTCCAAGGGCATTTTAGTCCTTATGAGGTCAAAGAAGGTTATTAGGGTTTTGTCTCTTTAAATAGCATTGTAATCCTCTTGATGAGACAATTGATGATGAATTAAGAAAAACTTTGCAGCAGTTGTTCTCTCCCTCCTTCTGGCACGATTCCCAGGGCAAAAGTTCTCTCTCCTCCTCCTCCCCACTCTGTGCCGCATCAAAATCCCTTGCATCCAAGGGTGCCACAGAGGGTCCAAAAAGTCATTGGTGCACATCCTATTGGTTTAGACTCCACACAGTCACCAGACTCTAGCCAAAAACTCGTGGGGATCATGCACACACCCAATGTAGCGCAAACAAAAGAGCAACAGGTTACATGTCGAAATGCGACAGGAAGGGTGTCGCCTTGTCAATGATAAGGCGACAAATCGAGCAGTCGCTGTTTGAAGGCGACGTCCTGGCCTGTTGCCTTATCAGACAGAGCACCAAAACTTAAGGTTATGGCTGGCCTCTTAGCCAAGCCAATAACTCCACAAATTTTTATGTATGTAATCCATGATTAACTCCTCATACATGGATTCTAGTACCTAAATTAACCTAGAAGGACTCCAATTATTCACTAATTATGGAGATTAGTTAAAGGGGGGTCCACCAAGACTTTACCCTTGACTAACATGGTCATGGCCAGTAGGGTTAAGTCTGGGAAACACAATTAGATCTCCAAAGCCACCAACTCTAAAATCACCAATTTAAATCCACAAGTTCCTCACCATGTTGGGAACACCATACTCAAAAATCAGCTTCATACAAGCAGTAACCTGGACACAGTAAAATAACTATCAGCACACTATCCAGAATCCCCTCTGATAACCGGGGCAAGGCTAGGCAATGCTCAACAGATCACTCAATCATCAAGGCCCAAAATTATGGATCTTATTGGCCAACCAGTCAACAAATTCCAGACCAAAATTCACGGAGAATGAACCTTCCTATGGGTCACTCTAACCTTAGAAGCAAGCATACATTACTCATTTGCTCCATCAGTCTAACTGAGGCCCAAAAACGGATTATTTACACCATGATAATGCCAAAATCATAGAAAATTCTCAACATACAAACAGCTACCATGCAAGGTCTAAATCAAAACATATAACAAGTTATGCTCAAAACAATAGAAAGGTGTCAACTGTTGTCAACTTACAGGTTGTACAACCACCATTGTTGTCAGCCCATAGCTATATGTTCTATTCTCTTTTGTATGCATTTCTAATGTGTCTGATTTATTTTGTTTTAGGTTTTCCCTAGTAGAACAAACCAGCAGGATCTAGTATGGATGAATGAAGATTTTCCATTTCTTTTTGACATTGATGTACCATTTTGTTTCTGTGGATGTGCATGGAGCATAAAGTGGACCAACTGGTCTAATGTATGAGAACTTCAGTGATGCTTAGTTTTCGCAGCATGAGAAACACATGTTTGAATTCTTGATTTACCATTAATCTTCCTTAGCTGATAGCCTTGCAGTCTTTTGAAGTACTAAATATATTGATAAATTATATCTTATTTTGATATTCCATGTTGCCTTCCATGAGGTGGTAAACAGAATTGTTAATGATCTTTTGCTTTGACAGAGAAGACAATAATTCACCGAGATGTCAAGTCATCAAACATCCTTCTTACTGAAAGCTTGAGAGCCAAGGTGGCAGATTTTGGGTTTGCAAGAATGGGTCCTGGTGATTCTGATCAGACTCACATTTCAACAAAAGTGAAAGGAACTGTCGGATATCTTGACCCGGAATATCTTAAGACCTATCAGCTGACCCCCAAAAGTGATGTATTCTCCTTTGGCGTCTTGCTCATAGAAATTTTATCTGGAAGGCGTCCTGTAGATCTAAGAAGAGCTCCAGATGAAAGGCTAACAATCAAATGGGTAAGAATTGGGTTACCATCTTAGGAACTCTTGTTTATTTTCATAAAGTTTACACTGCCATCATCTTTATCCTATAGTTTGAACCATAGATCCATTGCTTGAAGAAGTAATGGTTCGTGCATATTTTTGGTACATACTTAGAACACCTCTTTTGTTATGTATTACGAGTGCTGTATCTTAGATGGACTTGTGCATTTGTGTGAGCATGTACATTCTCTGTGTGCCCACTTTGATTTTACTAATCTGCAATGAGCAGTGTTTGAGGCAAAGGTACTTGTTTTTCAGGCATTCAAG
Organism: Colocasia esculenta; assembly: GCA_014218235.1. NCBI lineage: Eukaryota > Viridiplantae > Streptophyta > Magnoliopsida > Alismatales > Araceae > Colocasia > Colocasia esculenta. The sequence goes on along the minus strand of CM024755.1, from coordinate 160,552,044 downwards.
AAATACAATGAGGGAAATCTCAGAGATGTCATGGATCCATCGCTCGAGGAAGTGGTGGATGAGACCGTATTGAGACAGTTATTCAGGTTGGCATTTCGGTGCACTGCTTCTACTCGTGCTGATCGGCCTGCCATGAAAGAAGTAAGTGAACAACTGTGGGAAATAAGGAAAGAGTATGGAAGGACTCTCAGACGAGGCGAAAGCACTGTATAAATACCAAATGGCTTCTGGTGTATGTGATCACACATGACTGCATTTCAAGCACTCGAGGGAATCACCACAGCAGGATTCTTTTCTATGTATGTTACTGATTCTAAATGGATATTACGTTTCTTCTCCGTCTTGAGTGTTGCTTCGTCCCTGTGATTTTGTACATCAAAATTCTGCATCAAATACTTGTCATGTTCCACTTAAAAGTGATCTAGTGGCTGATGTAAAATACCAATTGGAACAAGCCTTTTGCTTAGTTTCTTCAGGGAAGGATGTGATATTAGATATTGGCAGGTCAGAAGACAACTAGTTTGCTGCTGTTCTCAGCTGCTCGATAGAACATCGTTTGATTGGTGATGATATTTTCTTTTCACATGTGTTGGATCCCTGTATAATCTTTGTTTAGTGAACTACCATCTGTTTCATTCCAATGGGAGTGTTATTTAGGGCATCATGTTTGCTACATTACTGAATTCTGTGAGCAAGTTTGAGGAGATTGTCATAAGAAGATCGAGCTTGGTTGGTACGAGGCAGTTTTTTTTAAATGAAAAATGATATTTCATTGTTAGCTCTGACCTCTGACTCTGCTTTTTAGAGCAGAAGGAGCATCTACGTTATCCCTTTTACAATGCTAGCCACAACTCAATGTGTTGGGAATTCTCCTCAATTCTGGCGAGTCTCCATTTGCAAGCAATCATGAGCTAAAGTAAGAAACAATTTCTACCATGTTCATCCTTGTCATCCTCTATAATTGTTGAGATGTGTGGGCGCTCGTACCTGCAAATTTGCATGCCAAATAGGAATTGGGAATTATTATCCCTGGATTAATCCTAGGCCAAGGCTTATAACATGGGCCCGGAATCTCCTATGAAGACCTCCTGAAAGCTAAGGCTGCTACTTTTAGTCTATTAAGAGGGGAGGAAGGATAGAAGATGTCTGTCGTTTTTGGACTCTCTGAATTGTGGAATTCTTTATGCAGATTCAGACTTCTATTAGATTTGGCTTAGCAACCAGACACCCCTTTTAGTAGGCTTTATCAATATTAATTTTGATATTCTTATGAGCAGTCGATATTTGGTTATTGTCCATCAAATTGGATGCTAAAGTTTTAGTAAAAAAACAAGTATTATCCAGTATTATAAACTTCAAAACTATTAATATCAAAGCTCATAATAAATCAAATTTAGTACTTCAAGAAACAGGAACTCGTATTTCTCATGAGGTATTTGAGTTTATCCATCAAGATTCTTTTTTTTTTGTCATAATATTTATAAATTCAGAGCAATCTCCCAAACCATCCCCCTTGATTAAGACATTTTGTCCACACAATCTTGTGATAATTCCAGACCTATAAGGAATGCTAAAACATAGGCTTCATTGACCCAGGGTTAAATCCCTCCCTTCGGCACTATCACATTGCGAGAAGTGAACCTATGACTTCCATGAAGAAAGAGGAATGAGGTGTCAATTGAGCCGAGACTTCTTAGCAATAGCTCTAGAAAAAATTGGATTCACAAGTTTTTTTTAAATTAAATGGTTACATTCCCTTCACAATTGTAACTGAAGTAACAGAGAAGGGTAGCATTTAGATCATTGGAAGATGAGAGGAATCTATGGACTCTATAATCCTATAGTGGTGAGTGAGAGGGGGCACGACAGTAGTAGTGACAGCAGCTGGAAGTGGCATGGGAAAGAGAGCACATATGTAAGGGCAAAGAGTATCGGATTCTCGAAATCTCAATAAAAAACATAAGTTTTTCGTCAGTTGGTGGTTCTCGATTTGATGAAATTGGTAGAACTTGTAAGATGTAGAATTACATGTCTACCTTCGCAAGACTCTGGTTCTTCAATAGTTGACTTCGAAATTCTCGTATTCAATATGTTTGGTATTATGATAGATTGGAGATAGAGTAAAGATATTCTCAAAATTTTGAAGATATCTTCACTTTATTCTCGATCTATTTTGATACCAAACATACTAGTGTTTAGATACTCATAATATCTAGTGATGCCTATAAAATGGTGAGAAAGGAAGGCTCTCCTCCAAGTTATTGGACACCTCTCATATATGAGCCGGTCTTCTTGCAACAAAACTCAGAGAGAGAGAGAGAGGCAGTTACGACAGATTTTGTAGCATATCAACTGTTCGAATCGTCTTATATTCGCTGTGGTGGCCAGTGTGTGGCCCACATTGTGTGTAGCAGGTGCTTACACAGGTTTTCGGGGCGTTGTGGGCCGGCTGGTTGGCCTAAAACGCAGGTTTGTTCTCTGTCTTCGAACGCGACAGAGGGGCGCGTCGCCTTCTTATCGCGACACCCGGGGACGTCGCGTTCTTGTTGCCACCGTTTTGGCTCGTTGTCTACATGCGCGCCGCGTGTCGCGCGTTGGACGGGCGTGCTGACGTCGACAGGCGGATCGCGATGGGCAGTCGCGTCGCGACCTGGTCGCGATGTAGCGATACGTCGCATTCCCAACCGAGCTGTGTTTTTAAGAAACCCTGGCATAACAGAACTTTCACAAGCTCTGCTCGGCCAGGGGAGGTTTTGCTCGTGGGTTTTTGGGCGATTCGAGCTCGTGGGGTTTGGTTGGTCGTGTTCTCGCCGCGAGGATCACGTGTGGAGCGGAAGAAACATCGGGTTAACGCCCGTTTAGGTGTTCTTCATCAAAGTAGGGAGATTCTACCCTTTTTCTTCGTGGAATCGCTGTGTGTATGCCATGTGATGTGTTTACAGTTTTAAGAGCCGTAGATGGCATGCTAGGACATCACAAAGAGCATAAAAAATGGATTAGGAACCATGTATGGTAGGGTTTTTAGGGTTTTCTGGCGAAGGGGACCCGAATAGGGTTTTTCACCTGCGAAGGCGACTGTCTCCCCTGTCGCGATCTGATCGCGACAGGACGATACGTCGTGTTCGCTCTCTTGATTGCGACATGTCGGGGCGTCGCTATCTGAACGCGACCTGGGCCTCTGTCGCGATCACAGCCGAGGGTTGCTATTTGCGTACAAATATTAATGTATGTATCTGTTACTGTTTAACCGATGCATGGCATGGTTAACCGATGTGTGTAGAGGTGGTTTGTGGTGCTTTGGCATCTGTTGCGCTCCTCGGAAGTGTTGTTCATATGGTGAGCTACAGGCTCACGTGGTTGTGTGTGTGACTGGTTTTAGTGACCCGTATGTGTTCACGTGGTTTGCGTAGCGTGCACGAGTTTCGGTGTGCGTGGCAGGTAGTGATACAACTTCCGTGGTTACCTCTTCAGTTGGGAGCCCCAGGTTCCGAGGTGAGCCAGGCACGTGGGAGTGCTCGGGGTTTGTCCCGGTACAGTGGTACTGTCAGGGTCTTGTCGTCTTCCTGGACACCCTCACTCTCGGGGAGAGTTGCCATCCGGCTGAGGGAAAGATGGCAGTGGGACAGTGACTTGTGAGAGTTTGTGTTTAGTCACTTGTAACGCGTTCGTAGTTGGGGGGACGGACACCAGTAGACGTACTGGACCACAACTAGTCCTCTTTCCAGTGCCTCACTTTAGGGAGTTTAGGCCGGAGTCCCTAAAGGTGACAGACATAGGCATGCGGGGTGTGACCTGCAGGTGTGGTGGTTTGGTTGGTCTCCACAGTTCTTGTTTGGTTTAGTGGAGCGGCAGCTGGACCTTTCGTCCGTGGCTGCGAGGCTGAGAGGTAGACCTGTGTGTTTGTCCGGGTTGGTTGCTGGTGTTGCGAGCCAGGCTACGCGACCCGAGTTTGGTGTTTACCTACTTTAGCTCGTACTCCTGTTTGGGTTTTCCGTTTATTTATTTATTAACATTACTTTCGAGATCAGCAAGCGGTAAGTAAGTTACAGCTTTAATATCTTGCTTAAATAATTCTATAAATTGTTATAGCGTAGCTTCCTGCTTAGTTACTTGAGTTGTGGTTTGCTCGATTTCTTTAGGGGAGTTTCCCTACTGAGCCAGTGACTAGCGCGGCTCACCTCCCTACTCTTTTCAGGTGAGGGAGAGCAGAAGGCTTCTCAACCGTCTTCTAGTTCCGGGCCGCACCGTAGCAGAGCAGGGTCTGCGCCACCACCAGTAGTGTAATTTTTTCTCTTTGTACACCTCGAGGTATGCACCAGGTTCTGTTGTACAGGTTTATGGTTTTAGTTGAGAAACTGGCTATGTAAATCCCATGTAAATATTTGTGGAATGGAAAGTTTACTTCTGTTCTGTGGTTTCTTTTATATTTCTACGGACATGTGTCAATGATATCCCTTGCGAGTTTCGGCTCGTTCGCGGAAGACGGAGTCGTGTTAGGCTCGTTATCTGGTTAACGGGTTTGAACGATGTGGTCCGTCACAGATTTTGAGTTTAGCGAGATCTTCCATATGTCCCCTCCATTCATAGTAGAAACTATGCTCTTCCTATTTCCACATCAAAGACTAGAATTTTGATATGATTCGAATCAGATTCACTCTTCATTTGAATCTCAATCAATTTCTATTGGGACTTGAAGAGGGCGAATCTTGATCCTCTGGTTTAAATCGTAAGACTTAATTGTTAAACTTGGCTCAAATGAGTGATAATCCGATCACTAAATCATAGCCCATCCAGAGATCGTTAAGATGATAAACACGACACAAGAAGTGTTATGGAATCTCGTATTGCTACCCACGCATGGAAACCTAACTTTCCCCCAACATGCCCTTAACTCGGAGGTTATTAGCCCAAGGAGATTTTAGCACGGCAGAAAAGGTTGACCCCATAGATCCATAGCTCGGCCAAAAGACCATAACAACCTCATCTCCTATCTGACAAGTCCCATCAAGGCCAAAAAGATGAAGAAATGTGGAGGTGAGGAGCAAAGATTCTCCTCATAATTGTCTATATTTCAGGGCCTCTATCTTGCAGCAAATCACCGAATCCAAGATAGCCACTCTCCCGAGGGTTCTGCCTACGTCTCACCGACTACCACATCTTGCCAGGACGATAGGAGAAGCTAACATTCATTTAAGAGAAATATTTAATACACATTTTTTGATGTGCATTTAGTGGGCACACCTCTAACTTCAATCATTGAGATAGCACATCTCTATAGAGTGTGTCTAATTTAGTACACATTGTATCTCTCTTGATATAATCCCCAGTAACCCTTTAGAAAATGTAGCATGACTTTAAAGACTCAAATTGGTGGAGAATGATCTTGAATTGTCTCCTCTCTTTTTGTGTGCTCTCTACTCCATGGATGGCAGAGTCGGCCGACTCGGAGCGGAGTCGGCTGACTCTGAGTCGGGTCGGCCCCTGGCGACCCGACTCTAGGGGGGAACACCGACCCACCCACGGGACTGATTTACAAAGTTCACTGTCCTGACTCAAGCCGACTTGGTCCGACTCAGGCCGAGTCTGGCCCGACTCAGGGTCGGGATCGGCTGGGGCCGACCCAGCCACCCGACCCTACTCTGCCATCCTTGCTCTACTCACCATATTGAGTTGTTCCTAAGATTGACACCTCAGAACTCTAGATCCTGTGTTCTTCCTTGCAGATCTCTTTTGCTGAGTTTAATTGGTCTAAAGTAATGGACAGCGTATGGTTCTTAAAATTCTTTTAAATAATATGATTGATGATTAAACTATAAGTAGGAATGAGTGGACATTTTGGGACATTTTTTATTTATTGGGGAAACATTGGCGCCATTATTGCACAAGTTGTTGCACTCTTGTCTCTCTCGTACCAGAGAGAGGTAACGATGTGAACTCATCACCTCCTTCATGAGAAAACTGTTGACATACATAAGTATAAGTTAAAAAAACAAAACATGTGTGATAAACGAATGCAATATACTAGTCTAGGATAATCTACAAATTTGAAAATTGAGAATTAGGAATCTTGGTGCATGACAAAATAAAAACCTCTTAAAGATTTTAACTGCAAGAAAACCGCGAAACAAAGAAAAAAGTACCAAGCTATGAAAAAAATTAGATAAAAAACGTGGAGAAGTTGGCATAAGTCCTAAGTCTTAATGTAAACTATTTTTATATTTAATACGAACTTAAATAAAAGAAAAGTGTGCATATTGGGAAGACATCATCTCTTCCAATAAGATTCAATCATATAGCTTGTTAGTTTGTTAGTGTGATATGTGAAAGGATAATGCATATAAAAAATAATTTTCCCCAAAACACCCTCCATACAAGTTTATTTTATAAAATTCTCTCTCTCATCTTAACACTATTATTAATAACCTTCTTAGAGTAAGATAGTGTCAAAAAAAATTACACAATTAACATATTTTTGATATACTAAGAATAAAATTTTCTCACTATAATTAACTTTTTATTAAAAGTACCTTTAAAAAGAAAGATTTTATAATTGATAGAAAGAGAAATATTGATTGTAAAAAAGATCTTACAATAAATTAAGATAGATTAAAAATAATTTGATTGATTGATAAGTAGTAAAAGTATTATACTTGTCAGACTTTCTACTAAGAGAAAGGCTTGCACTGCCACCCGCCGCCCTTCTACTCCCACCTGCTAGCAAGTGGGAGCAGAAAGGCAGTGGGTAGCAGTCGGTGATGGCGGGCGACAACCGGTGATGGCGGTCGGCGGAGGGATCTGAAATAACTATTTTAGAGTCTAAATTTATATTTTAGAGTCCAAGGTCTATGAAGTCCAAACTATTAAAAGCGCAGTCAATATAACATTTTGGAGCCAAGGCTTACATTTTGGAGCACAAGTTCGTATTTTTTAGTCCAAAGTCTATATTTTAGAGCTCAAATTATTAAAAGTGCAATCAATATAGTATTTTGGAGTCCAAGTTTGTATTTTGAAGTTCAAATTTATATTTTGGAGTCCAATATCTATATTTTGGTGCCCAAATATTAAAAGCTCAATCAATATTTTTAAATCCTAAGGATAGTATTTTGGAGTCCAATGTTTCTATTTTGTAGCCCAAGATTTGTATTATGGAGCCTAAATTTTGTATTTTAGAACCCAATCACATGCTATCGCCGATCGCCACTACCAACGTCACCACCACCCCTCGCTACTTTCTGCCACCATGTGACATCCAAGGTGGCGCCACGCGGGTGTCACCTTTGATGTCGTCTGCAAGCTTGCTGCACTTACTACTACAGTAAGTGCAGTAAGCTTTTCTCTTCTACTAATAAGATTGTCCTTTTGCAGCAACAAGTGTCTTATACTAAGAGAAAAGCTGACTGCACTTACTGTATGTCACGTTTCGAGGATACGCAACGGAATTTTGGATAAATAAATGGACGAGATGTGAACAGTCGGCAAATAAGTCTCTAATTAGCAAATAATATAAATCATAACATCACATATATGGGCCCAAATAACTAACTAAAATTTTATTCCAAAACTCCATAATTGTCTATTACAAACTCTTTGACTTTTGAATAATAATGACTCAAGAAAAGGAAAAATTACATAATATTACATCTCCTCACTACCTACTACATCAATCTAACTCTCAAAACAAACTAGTAGAGATATTATGGTTGAACCACGCTCTTCACTTGAGTGCATTCACATCATTAGTCTGGTTCTCCTCTTCAATGTTTGTGTTACCTAAAATGTAGAGAAAGTATGTATAAGCGCACTCGTCCAGTAGGATTTACACCTCAATGTGCGGGTAATAATATAAGTGATTAATGTTTTAAGAACTAGGCAGGCACAAGTAAAACTAAATGTACTGACATGCATGATGAATCCAGTAAATCGTAACTAGCAAGAGAGATTCGTGATACTAGAGTATGGTCAAGTAGTAAGAACACTAAAGTATTGAGGCCAAACATGAGATACGAGCTAGAATGATCAAGCGAGCAATAGTTTACAAGAACGCAGGATGGCCATATTATGCAAGCAAGGAAGGGTGTAATGAGCAAGAACTTTTAACATGTAACACAAGCACGAGTCATAATATGCACTAAAGATCTATGCCACCTTGGAATGCACACCATGAACATTGTTGAACCACTCTTATAATTATCCTTTGTTTTGGTGATAATTAAAACTCATAGATATCATAAATATATTTGCTATTATTAGTAACTGAACTCAAGCATGCCCATATAATAATGTCTGCATCTACATAAATAGTAATCATGCAATCATCATATACTTTATCATAATATCACATCCTGAAAAATATGATGATATGTCGACATTTAATATTCTTGTACAATGATCATGTGTTGTCACATAATGAATTTTATGATACTTTGTCTTTATGAGATTAATCATATAATTTTATCTTATGATACTTTGTCTTTATGTGATTAATCATATAATTTTCACTAAGTCTATCAACAAGATCACAAAGGTAAAATAATGGCTCCTAAGATCATCAGGACCTCGACTGCTATATGGCTGAAGTGTCGCTCCAACTCTTTGACCAGTTGAAGTTTAACTCCGACTCTTGACCATTCGAAGTTTGACTCCGACTCTTAACCGATCGAAGTTTCACTTCAACTCTTGGTCTGTCAAAATGCACTCTGACTACTGATGACTTCCTACTTGTCTGCATTACTTTTTCAAAACATGTCTCTTAGTGGGAAATAAATTTTCAAACATACTTCATATGTCTAACTTATTATTTCTGACTGAAGATATCTTTTTGCATGTCTATACGACTTCTCCTTTTCTGCTGACAGAAAGACACTTACCTAACACAACAGGAGTGTTAGCAGGAAATATGGGAAAGGAATGGGGTGACTGACGTATCTTTTCTTCTGTCCATCCTAGGCATTAAATGCTCCCAGACTAAGAAAAATTGGGACATATGTTAGACTCATAAAGATGTATGTTAGACGGAAGAAAAAGGAGAGCAGATGATGAAGAAGAGTCCCAACGGATCCAAGACTCCAATGGCTATTCTTCAACGGATCTCTTCTTCTGGTTGCATAAAAGGATGAAGCCTTGAAGCAAAACAAACAAGAGAGCAAACCTGAAGATCTGCCTGAAAGAGTGTCATCCAGTGAGGAGCCTACATGCCAAATACATCCAAAGAAAAGAGAGAAAGAGCTTGAGCCTATCAACATAGAGAAGTAGTAGAAATCTTCTAAAGCATTCAAGCCTTTCTTCTCTCCATCTCTCTCTGTGTACTTCTGTGTAAATCTGAGGGAGAGAGCTTATGAGCCTGAGAGCCAGAGCTTCTGTCTTATCCTTTTGCTCTTGGGTTGTTGTTGTAGAGATCAAGCTTATCAAGTTCCTTTTTCTAAACTTGATCTCTTCAGCCTGTTCTTTCTATTCTTAAGAAAGAAAAGGGTTATGCCCTTTTTAGAAGAGAAGACCAGTTGTGACTAGTGGGATAACCTGGTTGGGGTTTGTTCCAGCAGAACCGCACTGGGGTTTGTACCAAAAGGTTTGCTTCTTGACTTGTAAAAGAAGTGGGATGCCTTCTTACCCGGAAAATAGAAGAAGACTAGTAGAGGGTAGGTGTTGTAAGATTCTTGAGGGGATTGTACCCTAGTTAGTGTAATCCCAAGAGTGTGCTTGGGGACTGGACGTAGGGCTTCCATATGGAGGTGCCGAACCAGGATAAAATCATTGTGTTCATGTGTGTGATTGCCTTTGAAATTGCTTCCACATTGCTACTCTTTATCACACATAATTTACACTTTCTAACCAAAGTTCAAAGTGGTGATTTTGGTTTTCAGATTTCTATCTACACATATTCACCCCCCCCCCCCACCACCACCTTTAGGTGCCTTGCTGCCAACTATATGGGCCAACAAGTGGTATCAGAGTCTAGTCTCTTGAAGCAAAGAAGATCGAACGGTCTAGGAGCAAATATCCACGGCAGCTCGAGGATATGCTGAAGACCAATCTGTCAACAAACCACCCTTGTTTGATGGTGAAGATTACAACCACTAGAAAACAAGGATGGAGTTCTTCCTCCAGAGATACGACTATCAGTTGTGGACTATATTCGAAGAAGGAGATCTAATAGTGCTATCTCCAAGAGAAGAGTGGACAAACAACGACAGAAAAAGACTATCACTAAGCAGCAAGGCAAAGAATCTCATTTGTTGTGCCTTAACAAAGAGAGAGTTCAACATAATCTCAGCTTGTAAAACAACTAAAGAGATGTGGGATAAGTTAAAGCTCATATACGAAGGGACTGACAAAGTGAAGGAAACTAGGATAGACATCCTAGTCACTCAATATGAAAAGCTTCAAATGCAGTCAGGTGAAACCATTAGCCAAATGTATAGCAGATTCACTGATATAACTAATGGTCTTGCAGGGCTTGGAAAGGTATACAACACTGGGGACATGGTAAGGAAAACTCTCAGATCCCTACCAAACCAGTGGACTCCCAAAGTCACAACTATAGAAGAAACAAATGACATCTCTGCCATGCCTTTGGAAAAACTCATCGGGTCATTAATTGCTCATGAAATAAACATGGAGAGATTGGGAGAAGGCACGTCAAAGAAAGCAGGTACTAATGTTTTTAAAGTCATAGCTGCTCCTTTCACTTCTTCTTCTTCTAGTTCAGAAAATGCAGGCTCTGAAGACAGTGATGTAGATGATGTACTGTCCAAGCTTCAGAAGATTCTAAAGAAGAAAAAGAATGGATCAAAAAGGATCCAAAAGAAAGAGAAAAAGAAGAAGGAACCAGTCTGCTATGAATATAAGCAGCCTGGACATCTAAGACTGACTGTCAAAGGCTCAAGAAAGTTGATCAGAAAGAAAAATCCAAGAAGAAACTGAGAAAAGAGGAGAACAAAAGAAGTTTAAGAAGAAAGCTATAGCAGCTGCATGAGACAATGAAGAAATCTCCTCCACAGATGTCTCAAGCTCTGAATCTAAAGACGAGCAAGTCAATCTAGCCCTTATGGCAGGACTAGATGAGGTACAATCAAATTTATCTCTTAATTCTTGCACTGAATCAGATTCTCAATTTGAAGATTTAGAATAAGCATTTAATGAACTTTATGAAAAACACAAAGTCATTGTAAAAGAATTAAAGAATTTGAAAAATAATTTTACTTGCTTGGAAAACACTAATTCTAATCTTAAATCCGAAATGGAACAATTAAAAACTCAGTTAAAAGAAACCAAACACAATAATGATCTTTTATGTGAGGACTTAAAGATCAAGAATAATAATATATTAGGTTTGGAAGAAAAATTAAAAACTATAACTGAAAAAAATGATATTTGAATAATCAGTTAGAACATTAACAAAAGGTAAAGCATCTCTAGCCTTATGCTTAAAAGGCTCTCAATCTGGCAACAATAAACAAGAACTTGGATATAATCCCTCTGAAAAAGAAAAACAAGTTAAGCATTCAAGTAAATACCCATGACCAAAATTTGTAAAAGAAACAAAAGATGATGTGCATCAGAAGAAAAAGGTCTTTGAAAATGATCTTCTAAACAAACATCACAAAAATGATAAGATCCATAAAACAAGTTATATTCATTGATGTTTACATTGCAATAAATTAGGCCACACAATAAACACCTGCACCACTAGGCACTTAATATTAGGGTTGTAAACAGATCGGATACAGAGTGGATATGGCTTTTCTGTTTCCGATTTGATTAGTTAATTGGATTATCCATATTCGATTCATTTAAGATTCGGATACGGAGTGAACATTTTAATCAGATAATATTCGGATATGGAACGAATATAGATATTATCCACTTCGGAATCATAAGTTGTAATAAAATTATTAAGTGATTTAAAAAATCTAAAAAATTAAAAATTCACAAACAATATCTAAATTGAACATTAACATTCATACAACAAAATAAAATGAAAATTCAACATGATAATTGATTTCAACCACTCCCATCAACCGTGAGGGTGAGACAGAAGCCGAATTTGTTGTGACCCAGCAAAAGATTTTTGAGTGTTTATGGTCTAACACTAGGTGATTTAGATTGGAGAGGCTAGCTAGCTAGTTCACCTGGAGGTCGTTGTAGACACCCAATTATGGCTTACAAGTTGAACCATATTTATTATTCTCTTAATAAGCTGCAAGTTGGTCACTCACCTTGAGCCCATGGATTAGCCATGTTTTTGAGCCCATTAAGCCCAAATCTCAGCTCATCTTGTCCGATATTCACTTCAAGAGTCTTTGTCCTAGGGTTTCAGCCTTCAGACCTTAACGCGATGGTCGTGGGGGTCGCGTTCATGTCAATTAACCGATTATAATCCCTAAATAATATATTATATTTCCTAAATAATCTATTATAATCCTAATATGATCAGTTGTCCTTAACGCGACATGTCGTGGTGTCGCGTTAGGATCATGGTCACGTCCACTCTGGCCGTCGTGACAGCCCATGCATATCTGTTCACGTGCCTTCGGTGTTGCGACCACCTTGACCATCGCGACAAGCCTTGTCGCATCCCTACGACCCATCACGACGTCGTTCTGCATGCGCTAGCTCAGAAACCACCTCCCCTTTATCTTCCCTTGGACTCTATCCTCATCGATAACCACTCTCCAACCCCCCAGCCACAATGAGGTTTCATCTCACATTGGAACCCTCCTAAGACTCTTCCTATGTAGATTTACTTGAGTTTTTATCATTTTCATGGGTCATTATCACTTAAGGACGAGATACTCTCTCTCCTCTCTGTATAAGTGACACCTCCCCTTCGAAACGAGGTAAGGCCAAAGCTACCACAAAGTGCTGCCAAAATCTCACCAGAGCTCCCCCTTAGCTCATAGCCCTCCCATTTCCTCCCATTTTCCCATTATTCTCTTCACCAAGTCACACTCTTTCTTCATGCATGGAGCTTGGTAGCTAGGAGGTCACGTCCATGACCATCTAAGGCTGATGCACGACCCAAGGAACATCTCCTTCAGCCAGAGAGTCACCCCTTTAAGGCCTTTATTCCTTCTTTCCCTCTCATTTCTCCTTCAAGCATGTTGTTATTTTCCTTTTAAATGGTAGCATATCTCCATTCCTACGTTTTATACAACCCAAGAGGTTTCCAAACACCCCCAGGTTCGTTCCCTCCATGCTTCCCTTCTCTCTTTTCATTTTGAGTAGATACTTCACTTAAATATGGTCTAACAGGGTTTCTTTCTTTTGTTTTGTTGTTTCGGAAGGTTCTACAACAAGAGCAGACGAGGGGCTCTCATCCTCTTGCCGGCCGGAGGACAGGAAGGAGGTCCCCTCATCCATCTCCCACACTCTTAAGAAGGCGTCAGGGTTCCCCATCGCGACATCAAGAACGTGACCGGTCAGGGCCCCGCGACAAGCTTCAGATCGCGATGGGTCTCCCCATTGCGAAACCAGTAAGTGGCCCTTCTCACCTCCTTTTCCTAGCACGTTAGCCATTAGACTTCGTTCATCTCTTAGAGCAACATGTTAGGTGGCGATCACATTCCCTATACTATGTTGTGACATTCATGTCGTGTTTTTTGAGGGGTGCGCAACCCCGTGATTACAGTCATTCTCCGGATCAGCCAAACTCTACCCATCCGCCGCTGCCATCACCCCATCTACTAGTGATGTTGAAGTCTTTGCTTCCTTAGCAGCTCCATCCGGGCCGCCCTCATCTTCTCTTGCTTCCTCTCCTGCAGCCCCTTCATCACCTCTATAGTAGGACAAAATGGCACCGCTCACATCGCATTTGTGTTGTGGCGTCAACAACGCCATCCACTCTGGCCCCCCTATCTCTTATCCTCCTTCTCCTCCTCCTCCCTTTGCAAGTGGTTGCCCCCCTCCGGACACATGCCCGCTTCCTCGCCACCCCCCTTCTTCTAACAGCACCACAAGCTGAGCCCCTCTCTCCGCCGCCACTTTCCAGGTCATCCTCAAGCCCCAGTCGTAGCTCCCCTCCCCTTTTCCCCATTCTAGCTCTGATCGCTTCCTCATCAAGGTGGCGGTCATCCTCCAGGAGGACCTCCCTGGCAACCTCTGTTTAGTTATGGTTGTGTGAATAACCATAATCATTGTTTTGATAATGATTGCTTTGATTTGTTTTAATGATGACATAATCATTGTTCATCTTATTGATATCATAATTTCATTGTTTAGTGACGAACTTAAGTGCTTTCATGTTGAATATCCTTTGAATAATGTCTGCGAACCATAGACAGACTGGCCACATTGAAAACATGCTTAAATGAACACTAGATGTTCACATTTGGCCATAGTCAGCTGAAGCACAGACATTGGATGTCCAGTTTTGTTCCTTGTCATCATCTTCTTCTGGACTTCGGATATAATGAAGTGGAACTTCATCATATACGAAGCTAAGCTTCAGATATGACGAAGTCACTTCGACCGATTAATAAAAAATTTAACACTGTGGCTTCGGATGTACTCATTTATTCTTTATCAGACGAAGTAGAACTTCGTCATATACGAAGCTAGACTTTAGATATGACGAGGTGGAACTTCGTCATATAAGAAGCTAAGCTTCAGATAGACGAAGTCATTTCGACCGATCAAGACCATTTTAACATTGTGACTTCGGATGTTCACATTTACACTTGGCCAGTCGAAGCAATGAACTTCGTATATTTCTATTTTGGTCGCTAACATCCGAAGCTCTGTGACTTCAGATGTCACGTTTTAGTCACTATCAGTCGAAGTAGAACTTCATCATATACGAAGTTGGACTTCAGATATGGCGAAGTGGAACTTTGTTATATACGAAGCTAAGTTTCGGATATGACGAAGTCACTTTGACTGACCAAGACACATTTGTCACTGACTTCAGATGTTCACTGTTACACTTGGTCAGTTGAAGCTATGGCACTGTATATTCATGTTATAGTTCTGACAGTTTACTTCTTAATGGTCGATGTTCTAACAGTTGACTTCTTGACAGTCAATGTTCTGACAGTCGACTTCTTGACAGTCGTTGTTTTGTCAGTCGTCTTCTTTGATAGTAGATGTTATGACAGTCAACTCTTTGACAGTCGATCAAACACCGATTACCTCATGTTTAACATCGATTGTTATAACATGGATTGCCAATCACTTAAACATCGACTACCTCATGTTTAAGATCGATTGTCATAACATGGATTGCCAATAACTTAAACATCGATTACCTCATGTTTAAGATAGATTGTCATAACATGGATTGCCAATCACTTAAACATCGATTACCTCATGTTTAAGATCGATTATCATAACATGGATTGCCAATCACTTAAACATCGATTACCTCCTATTTAAGATCGATTGTCAGAACATGGATTGCCAATAATTTAAACATCGATTACCTCATGTTTAAGATAGATTGTCATAACATAGATTGTTTTATTAATCAACTTAAACATCAATTGCCTTGTTCTCCTGAATACTTAAAGAGAAACATCGATTGCCTTATTCTCCTTATTCTTCTTGTTGGATCAAGCCCCTACCGTTGCACCAAAAACTCGAGCTGATAGTGAAGGCGGACCATATTTCCTTTATGGTGGCCCAAATCCCCACATCAATGTTGTGGTCGGCCTGAGGGGCTTCGCACAGGGCGATTAGTCCCTGTGGCGGGATGGGTTGTCAGACCCGATGTCACTATACACACTCGATCCCGGGCCAGTGTAGAGTAACAGTGATTCCCTAAGGGAGTCGATGGACTAAATAGTCTAACAAACTCCCCCCCAGTGACACCCGGGGGAATCGAACCCGCAACCTTGCTCTGATACCACTTGTTGGATCAAGCCCCTACCGTTGCACCAAAAGCTCAAGCTAATAGTGAAGGCGGACCATATTTCCTTTATGGTGGCCCAGAACCCCACATCAATGATGTGGTCGGCTTGAGGGGCTTCGCACAGGGCGGTTAGTCCCTGCGGCGGGATGGGTTGTCAGACCCGATGTCACTATACACACCCGATCTCGGGCCAGTGTAGAGTAACAGTGATTCTCTAAGGGAGTCGATGGACTAAATAGTCCAACATCTATCTGTGCAAGATATCATGTGACTGATACGTGTCTTACTTGGGGTACTTGATACTCATGCATTCCCAAGTCCTAGGTCATATGATTAGGGCTATAAATATGGCCTTGTCCTTTGTGACAAAGATATCCAGGAAGTGTGGCCAAAATAAGGGAAGTACCCTAAAAGTGTAAGCCCAGAAGGAGGCAAGAGCAGTGCCGCCAGGAAAAAAGGAGAGAAGGAAGGAGCAGAAGAAGAAGAGTCGTAGAAGAAAAGCAGTAGAAGCAAAGGAAGAAGAAGAGTTGGAGTAGCAGACGCAAAGAGAAGAAGCAGCAGAGTAATTAGCATCCTAGAAGGTGTTCATCTGATTGGCAATTTCCAGAAGATCTGGATCTGAAGCAGAGAAGAACAATCTAAAGATAACACCATTAGATCTCCTCAAGATTATCCACGTTCAAGCTCCCAGCAAACGTTTCAGTCTAAGAACATCCAATTCACACTCCTATCTCTCATCTCTATTGGATTGTTCATTCAGAATTGACTTGAACGTGTGTGGTGTGATCTGTACAAGATTTGTGTATAGATCAAGTGTTTGTGTGTTTGTGGATCGGATCAAAGCTAGATGATCTGATCTCCTGTGGATCTGTTCTAGCGTGTGTGTGTTCATGAGCCATCGTGCTCAAGTGTGTGTGTGGTTTAAGCCATCGTGCTCAAGTGTGTGTGTTGTACTCAAGGTTTTGAGTAGTGTGGCATCATTGTGTGAGGGGTGGACGTAGGAGTCACTAGAGTTGATTTTGAAACCACCTAAAAAACTCTTGTGCACTGTGGTTTGATTTGTGGTTTGATCGTAGATGATTGCATAAGGATTTTGTTTACGCACTACTTGTTGATTTGTTCACATACACACTGTTTAATAAAATGTTTAATACACTTTAATCACACATAGTGTATTAGATCTGTGGGGTTTTATTGGATAGAACTCTTAATTTCAAAGTAATTTTTAATTACTTAAGTTTCCGCTGCAAATCTATTCAATCCCCCCTCTAGATTTTTCCATCACCACGTATTCGATCCTACAACCCCGACGCCATCAACACTTGGTTCTCCGAGTGGCCGCACCTCGCCACACAGAACACGAGGCTGAGGGTTGTGTACTCTGAGGCGCTCCTCCTCTGCCACGCCGTCTTTGACAAGGACACCGATGTCGTTAGGCACATCCTCTGAAGGCAGAAGTCCCTGGTCTTCGGTGAAGAGGGAAGCTCGATGGAGGGGAGGAGGTGTGAGAAATGGCAACGAAAGCAAGGTGGGATGGGAGTTAAAGAGGTGGGTGGGTGTAAAGAATGGGTGGTAGTAGGAGCGGTGTTTCACCAACGCCACAGGGGAGTATACCGAGATCGGCGGTGCACACAGCACGCAGGCTTGACGCCTCGCGGGGGGGGGGGGGGGGGGGGGGGGAGGCTTGCGAGGGCAAGGGGCCATATAGCGACTCTAGATATTGATACCCAATAGGGCTCCATATCTAGACCCACCTCCCGGTCCTCCCGCGAACAGACCGATGTCTCGCAAAGGATATCTCATACATATGTCCAGTAAGAATATAAAAGACAATCTCACAAGTGCAAAACATAGGAAAGTAGCTGCTCTTATGCTCATTTATAATAAATTACATTGTCCCATAACATAATTATATATCCAAAAGAAAAGTACAACTATCTGGAGCATACCCCGAGGGAGCAACAACTCACACAATTACACAACGACTCAACTATTGGTGGTACAAGCCCGCCACATGTCTCTGCAACTCAGGACAGCCGCGCAACACCTGAAAAAGATCTGTAGGGGTGTGAGCCTCAACAGTCACTGGCTCAATAGGGAAGTCTCCCTAAAACAACAAGCAAATACACACGGAGGAACTAAGACCTCAACCACACAAGGTCTCACGGGCAACGATAGTAGCACGATGAAAGTAAAAACATGTCGTCAGCAACACCAACGAACCACAAGCATAACTAAAAAAAGCAAGAGAAATAGGAGGACTTGTAAAAGTAGACAAGTCCTCTACATAAACTAAAATAACAACTCAATGAGCCACAGAATCAGTCTCCGGGAAGAGGGTGAAAGAAAGGCCAATAAGTGTATGGTACGCAAGCCAACTCTTCGATCACTCGCAACAGCAAAGCAAACAAAAATCATAGCATATTGAATCACCAGTTAACTCTTAACACAACCCTAACCACAAGCTCATTGGGCTAAACCAACTGACAACTAAGAAATGAATACTATTAGCATAAACTGGATAAACCTTATTATGCAACACATCGGTGTAAACACCACAACTGGTACCACAACATCACACCACCCAACTGCTAGGAAACCGAGTCAGAAAGAACGATGCTACCTCTCGGACCAAGGTACCTGGGTAGGCCATCCCAAAACCTACTCTGTACAAGAACCACAAGAAAGCACTCCCTGTCTCGCGGCCACAGACAAACGTCCAACTGCAGCTCTACCTCTACAAATACTAAGAAACTGTGGAGGGATCCCAACACCACACTGCAATCCACACAAACTACAGACCCATGCATGGCATCTCTAGGGAATCCGGCCGAAGCTCCCTAAAGAGAGGCACTGGAACCATGGGACAAGCTGGGGACCAATACATCTACTGGTGTCTGTTCCCCAACCACGAGCATGCTACAAGTGACCGAAAAGAACAATATCACACCACAAGTCACTGCCTCACTACTGTCTTTCCCTCAGCCGGATAGACTACTCAACAAACAAGTGAGGGTGTCCAGGAAGACGACACAGACCTTTGCGGTACACACAGTACCAAGATAAACCCCGAGCACAACGTGCCTGGCTCACAAAGAACCTGTGGTATCCGATTGAAGAGGCATTTCAAAATAAGCGTCGGATCACTAAACATGGTAAACCACACAGTCCACAACCGATCAAACTCGAGTATCACATAAACCTTTAGTCCATTACCAACCATCATTAAACCATGCATTAAACCCATATGCACACCTTGCTAGATCCTCACCTTAAATATAGGTGACTCTGAGGGTCTATCCTAAGTCCAAGAAGATCACACTGCAAGAGAAATCATAATACTTAACATACACAGAGAGCTACTCAAATCTTTTTGAATTCATATCCACACCACATTCACATTAATAAACCATATTAAACTAACAAATAACATTAAAGCATGGTCCACACAGGATCCACATTATTCAACACTAATCAACATTCAAATCGGAACCATTGCTGCACTGCAGCGATGAACGCGCCCCACACAGAGGCCGCCACCAGAATGCGGTAGACCAACGGACTGCGATGTCAAATGCTTTTCACACCCTATCGAGGGACCACGACATCATCGTGTTGGACCACCAGATCGTAACGCTGACACTTGTCGTGCCCTATCGAAGGATCGTGACATCATTGTTGAACCACTTTTATATTTTACCCTTATATTTTGATGATAACATATATATTTTGGTGATAACAAAACTTATGATTAATCAAATATTGTTAAATATATTTAATATTATATTTTTCTTAATAAATATAAATTTATGTGATTAATTAAATATATTTAATACCATGTTTTATAATAATAAATTAAATATCATATTTTTCTAATAAATATAAATTTATGGCATTATTGCTGTGTGATTTGCACTAAAAAGCTAAATCGATGTCCATTTAATATACATCAATTTCAGTTCACAAAGTGACACATCAATTTGCTTGAAAACATGGATTTGCTCTCATAAGGATTTGATAAGTGAAACATGGATTTGCTCTCACATCAATTTGCTCTCATAAGGATTTGATAAGTGAAACATGGATTTGCTCTCACATCGATTTGCTCTCATAAGGATTTGATAAGTGAAACATGGATTCACTGAAAACATTGATTTGCCTCAAACATGGATTTGCCTCAAACATGGATTTGCTTCAAACATGAATTTGCTTCTCACATGGATTTCATAAGTGAAACATGGATTCTCTTGTAAAACATGGATTTCAACATGGATTTCACTTAAACATCAATTTCTTATATTTCAAAATGCTTTTGGCATCTAGTGAAAAGTCAATATATTTTGACAGAAGATCTCTTTTATCTTTCCAGATCTCTTCTCTCTTGTCAGAACAAAAAGAGCTTACCTACCACTTCTGGATGACAGCAGAAATATAGAGGTATGAGCCTTTTTGACAGAAACACTCTTTTATCTAAACACTTTCTTCTATGCTTGCAGACCTCGTAGACCACAAAATATCAGAAGAAAGAGAAGATGAGCAACGACTAGAACTCCAACAGATTTATTCAAAGCTGCTCATATAAAAGATGAAACAAGGCTGAAGAAGACATAGAGCTTTCCTGAATATCTTTAAAGGAGTGTACATCCTGTGAGGAATCAAAAACTCCACATACACTCAAAGGAAAAGAGAGAAAGAGCCCGAGCCCAAGAAGAAGTGTTCAAGCAACTGAAGCACTCAAGCATTCAAGCTCCTTCTCCTCTCTTCACTCTCTCTGTGTGCATCTTTGTAATCTGGGGAGAGAATATTTTTGCTGAGAGTCTCATTTAGTTGGTGTTCATCTGTTCCAACTCTCGACATTGTTCGTTCTTTTCTAAGAAAGATCTTTGTCCAACTGTAGGACTGTATACAGTGTAGAACCTAACTAGGGGTTTGTGTCTAGTAGAACCATACTGGGGTTTGTACCAGGAGGTTGGCTTCTTGACCTGTAAAAGAAGTGGGCTGCCTTCTTGCCCGGGAAAGAGAAGAAGATCAACTGAGGTGTTGGGTGTTGTATTGTCCTTGAGGGGGACTGTACCCTTGGTTAGTTAAAGCCCAAGAGGTTGCTTGGGGACTGGACGTAGGACTTCCATGTGGGAAGGTCCGAACTAGGATAAATTCCTTGTGTCCTTTATGTGATTGTTTATTTTGCTTCCGCACTGCTACTCTTTATCACACTAAACTAACCAAACTTTCAAGTGGTAATTTTCTGTGTTTAAGTTTTTATTTTAGATTGCAGAAAAACCTATTCACCCTCCCCCCCCCCCCTCTAGGTTAGCTTGCTGCCGTACCAAAAAGGCCAACAATCATCACGCCCCACAACCCGACCGGCGACCGTGATCTTGGACAGAACACTCGGGTATGCGACTTCAACCTAGAAAACATAGGCAACCCATTCAAACCATACATTCATTTGATTATAACCATTCCTCACATGAAAACAACCCCAAACATGCTCCACCCCGCATAGAAAACCCATTAAAGTATCTCAATTAAATCTATACAACACTTACACATGATCTCTAGCATCAAAAACTCAATAGACGAAACTAAAGTGGAGTAAACACCCATCCACACACACAACCACATTATGTTCTAGTGAAGAACATCAAATAACTCGCAAGAAACTAAAAGATCAAGAGAAACCCTACCAAATGGCGAAGAACACCACCCATTGGCGTCTTTAAGTCATCTGACTGCCTCCTCCTATGCAAATCTGACGCCACAACACACCACAGATGTCGACGGAGCTCAAACCTACAAGAAGCCACCACTAGAAGCTCGCCTAGTGGAGCAAAAGTGAAACCCTAGTTCTACCGACGCCCCAACACTTAAGAACCACGACAAGGAGAACGTGCCGCCCTACTAGGCCAAGATGCCATCGCGCCCTATAGGGGGACCACGACACTAACCAGGTGTTTCGTATCTCCAAAAGACACGTACCCTCAACGAACGCCTAGTGTCATGCCCAAACGGCCAACCACAATAGAAAAATGAGAACGCTCCTTCTAGGTAGACTACAACAAGAATGAGGCCACCAACCCTGATGCAACTACAACCAGAACACTAGGTCGACCCAACTCAGAGCCAAAAACTTCCAGGTTGACACACTCAGGGCCAGAAACCTGAAAACACCTAAAAAATCATTACAAGACCCATTAACTACAATCCAGAAACGCCGTACGTTACAAGCCGAGCCGCCGAGGAGCGAAAGGGTAATCAGGTTTTGGATTTGGCAAAGAGGATATAGGATTTTTAGTTTAGGGTTATTATTTATATATTACATATATGCCATTAGATCTCGGATCCAATGGCCAGAATTAATTCAGTTTCGGATCAGATCTTAAATGAAGCAAATCTCCTGTTTCCGCATCTGCTCCATTTATTATTCGAATAATATCCATATCTGAATCCGCTCTGTCGGATATCTTTTAAATGAATATGGATATGCTTAATCGGATACGAATCCGAATCGAATCCAGATAGTATCCGGATCTGTTTACAACCCTACTTAATATGGATTCCTAAATGATATTTCTCTACATCTAACAATCAAGGACCTAAAAAATTTTGGGTACCTATTTCTGAGTAGTTTATTTGCAAGCTAGCCTTGGAGCATCATGAATAAAAGGATGTTCAAGGCATTTGGTGACTGCCAGCTCTTCATCCAACTCAAATTTGAAGAGAGAGTACTCACATAATTGTTTAGTTCTTAATTTCTATTTAACAATACTACTAATTTCTGTGCAAGATATCTGTTGAAAACAATACAAGAACCCCTGAAGACTTGACAACAAATAAGTGGATGTAAACCACAAGATTAAACCCAATAAGGGGAGTCTCACGCTTAGAGGAAGCTTCACATCAAGGGGGAGCTACATATTCATGACAAGTATTGTTGAACCTCTCTCCTTTAAACTCACAAATGGTAATAAATTCCTTACTAAAAAGAGGATAATAGAAATGGTAAGATCTTTCCTTTTTGGTTATTGACAAAAAGGGGGAAAGTATTTTACCTTGAACTTTCTGTGTATTGAATATCTTAAAACAGAAAATTCGCATGAGTTTTGTCATCACCAAAGAGGGTGAGATTGTTGAACCACTCTTATAATTATCCCTTATTTTTGTGATTACAAAACTTATAGATATCATAAATATATTTGCTATTAATAGTAACTGAACGCATGCATGCCTATATAATAATATCTGCGTATGCATAAATAGTCATCATGCAATCATCATATACTCTATCATAATATCACATCCTGAAAATATATAATGATATGTCGACACTTAATATTCCTGAACAATGATCATGTATCAACACACAATGATTTTATGATTTTTATCTCTATGAGATTCATCATGTAATATTATCTTATGATACTTTATCTTTATGTGATTAATCATATAATTTTCAATAAGTCTATCAACATGAAAACAAAGGTAAACTAATGGCTTCTAGGAACATCAGAACCACAATTGTTATATGGTCGAAGTGTCACTTCAACTCTTGACCAGTTGAAGTTTAACTCCGACTCCTGACCAGCCGAAGTCTAACTCCAACTTTTGACTAGTCGAAGTCGGACTCCGACTGTTGACCAATCGAAGTTTCACTTCAACTCATGATTAGTCAAAATGCACTCTGTAACGGCCCTGGATATTTATACCCAATAAGGGTCCATATCTAGATCCGTCTCCCGCGAACGGATCGAAGTCCCGCAAGGGATAGCTCGTACATGTGTCAAGGAAGAATATAAAAGACAAACCAAAATAGTAAGAGACACAAGAAAGAACATGTGCTCATATCTGCATATAACAATTTACAACTGTCCCATTATATTATTACATGTCCAAATTAAAGATAGTACAACTACTGGGGCATACCTCGAGGGAGCACAAGCTCACACAACTCTACCAAGACTACTGCTGGTGGTACAAGTCTGTCACAGCGTCTCCGCAAGCCACACCATCGGTAAACCCTGAAAAGAACTGTAAGGGAGTGAGCCTCAACAAGTCATTGGCTCAGCAGGGAACCACCTAAAACCACACATAACACGGAAGGACCTCAACCCCAATCGGGTCTCACAGGCAGCACCGGTGGCTAAATCATATCATGCTCACCGCAAAACATAACTATAACAATTGACATAAGCCCCGGAAAGTAAAAGGGACAACAGCACTAGCACCATGCTGCTTATCTGCCTAAAAACTGTAAAGCCTAGGCCACAAGCCTCACAGGCACACCACCTTAACAGCTGGTCACCTAAACTGTAAGCCATACAGGCAAAGCATTGCCTAAGCAACTAGCTTACTGGCAAGCCTCTAAACATATGGGTAACAGGATTGCTAATCAATAGCTAATCCTTTATACCCTTAAACCACGATGTATTGAATATCACACTTAAGAAACAGTATTGGCTATCACGATGCCAATCCATCGCGCACAAAACTTTATTCGAAAACTACCCAAAGAAGGGTAAAACACAACAAGTGGAAGGTCTCACCACACGACCTCCACTTCACCACCTAGGCTAGTACTCAGCGTACTACGAGAAACCAATACCCACAAAGGGCTACGAGGTACCACCACTGAAACACAAACACAACTGTGCCACCATCAGGGCACACCACAACCAGTCAAACTACAACCAGTGAGTCTCCGCTCACTAACCATCACAACAACTGTGCCAACACCATGGCACACCTCGACGAATAAAACCACAACTAACACACTCTACAACAAATAGCAAAGCACGAGCCGGAAAGCACGACGCCACCACACGGGACAGACTACTAGTTTATGACGCCAGTATCCAACTCGGACAACACAACATAAGAACTACCTCTCAGTCTAGCAGTCACGGACGTAAGGTCCAACTGCAGCTCCACAACACAAGTAAAGCCAAAGAACTGTGGAGACCAACCAAACCACCACAACCTACAGGTCACACACCCTACAGGCCCATGTCTGGCACCTTTAGAGACTTTGGCCCGAGCTCTCTAAAGTGAGGCACTGGTAACAGGACTAGCTAGGGCCCAGTACGTCTACTGGTGTCCGTAACCCCAGCTATGAGCGCGCTACAAGTGACTAAACACAAACTCTCACGAGTCACTATCCCACTGTCGTCTTTCCCTCAGCCAGACGACAACTCTCCCCGAGAGTGAGGGTGTCCAGGAAGACGACAAGACCTCGACGGTACCATTGTACCGGGACAAGCCCCGAGCACACACAGGTGCCTGGCTCACACAAAACCTGGGGCTCCCAACTGAAGAGGCATTCCAGAATAGGCGCCAGACCACCAAACTCGGAAACGCACTAATCACATCATAAACTCATACAATCTTTATTACAAACCACGGTACAAATGTAAGGACTAGCTTGACATGATCACTCCGTGACCCACAAGCTATTCTACACAATCACACACATAAATTCCGATAGTCAACAACACTTGGATTATCATCGGTCACAAGGTGACCTCCATTGCCATGTCAAACTCTTTACTCAGTAGCCACTTAATAACCACACTTACACTCCATTAATTAACCATCTTAACCAATCTATAATCATATATTAGAAAACTAGGGCTAGGTTCACATGGGGACCTCACTGCCCAACCACTACGACAACCGATGCATGTGCCATGCACACACACACACCATACACACACGTAACACCACCATAACAGAGAATGTGCCATGCACATCCTCAAACCACGATAACACCACACTGATTATGTAAACCACCCACTAACCATGTGGGCAACCTACTCACAGAGCTTTACGGGTGTAATGCACCTCTTACTAAAGCCATGCACACTAAACATCGATAATTGGATATCCAAATTGCCAAAAGCATGCAAAATAGTATCCCCGACTGAGATCGCGACAGAGGCCAAGGCCGCCTTCTGATCGCGACGCCACGACATGTCGCGATAAGAAATCCTGTCACGACAGGTCGGCCTGTCGCTACCTGGTCACGACAGCAAGGTCCGTCGCCTTCTCAGGCGAAAACTCTAATCCGGGAACCATCTCCGGATCTCCATGCAAACCACCCTAAACATGATTTCAACCCGGTTTTCATGCTCATTTCACCTCCTAGACATGGTATCTACTGTTTTAAAGCAATAAACAAACCAATATGCAATCCACGTAACAAATCAAGGTAGAAACCCTACCTTCACGAAGAACGCGCAATCCATGCATGGCGTGGCGTTTCCCCCACTCCTCGCGACGTCCTCGCGTCGAGAGCACGACGAGAACTCTGCCAAAATGCCCAACAGAGCCGCAGCAGCTTCTTTCGTGGTCGAGCAGAGCTTGTGAAAGCTCTGTTCGGCCAGCCTGCTTAAAAACTGCACAGCGGTTGGGATCACGACGTACCTTCTCGTCGCGACCTGATCGCGACGGACTAAGACGTCGCCTTCCCATTCTCGACGTCAGCAAACCCCACTCCATGTGCAACACGCGGCGCACATGTAGACGTCGACCCTAACGGCAGCAACTAGAACGTGACCCCCACTACCGACGCGTTCAGAACGCGACCTACACCCTCGTTGCGTTCACATCCAGTGAACCAACGGGGACTACGGGCCTAACCTGCCGGCCCACTAAGCTCCATACAACGCACGGAAACCACAACCAAGTCCCAATGACCCCCTATTGGTCATGAGCACCATACCAAAACCAGTAAACATAGATCCGAACTACCACTAATCAATAATCCGCGAAGATCTGAAAAATGCGCTACGTTACATTATTATCACATAAAAAGGAATGTCGTCCTCGACATTCAAAACGAGCGAAAATAAACCACACTATCACCTAAAAAGAAACAAAGCCATATGCAGAGCTTCATCTGCATCTTTCTTTCAAACCATCTGCTTATTTTCATACTTGCTCTATCTTCCCTTTCTTTTAAATTTAATCCACAATTACTTTATTCTCTGGAATTATTCTGCCATTCCTTACTTTTCAATTACAAGCAATTCTTCTTTGCTATTAGCGCTTTATCTCCTTGGACCGAACCTACTTCCACATTTTCCGAACAATTCTACCTAGCTGATAGCGCTTTATCTGCTTGGGCTCGATCTATTTCCACATTTTTCCTAGTTATGTTTGCAACATTTCTTTCCGGGCCATTTTCTTGCTTAAATCCTTTCACTTTACATTATTTAAAATTTCAAATTTGCTGATGTTATTTCACTATTTATTTATCACCACTAACCATCATTTGGCTCAACTGCACACAAGACTTTAAATTCTTCTTTAATTACTTAAACTTCAAATAACTTATGAATATTAAATTTCCATGCTTTCACTGCGCTACTCTGATCATACTAAAACTCTCACCAAATATTAAGGAATTCTGGATTCCTTTAATCCACTAATAACTTATCTCGTTTCAAATTATACTTTCCAACTAACTTTACATTTCTCTATATACATCAATACCACCTAATTGACTCCACTCATATTCTATCTTCTGCTATTATCTGCTTCACACTAATTCTGAATCTTGGCATATATCAATATTGATATATTTTCCCTGTATATATATATATTATATATATATATATATTCTTTGCTTTAAACAATATTCTAATTGATTAACAAACTCAATCATATCTTTTCACATCTCCCATTCTCATTGCTACACATACCAAAAAATTTACATTTCCCTTTATTCAGGCCTTGCTCAACTATATGCCAAGAAATCTCAAAATTTTCTTACCATTAAACTGATTATACTACTCCTCCCCTTTTCTATTCCTTTTCATTATACCTTCATCTACTCACTATTCCTTAATTAAGTATTATAACTTTACTTCAAATTCTAGAAATATTCTTATAGCAAAATTCATTTATACATCTGGATCATGGATCACCTTACTGCATACCATTACACAAGTTCTTATTATTCATTCCTGAATCATTTAATTATCACTATTCAATAATCTACCACATTCTTTTTCTTCACCTATTCATCAATAGCAAACTTTACCTTTACTGCCAATGGTATAGTACCATTTCTACAAAATATTTCTCTTAATTATTCTATTAACTAATTAATCTCAAGGTGCCATCTATCTCACAATCCTTCTTATTAAAATACTGACATAGCGATAAACTGAAACCATTTCCTTTAAACACAATAACTTAACCCACTTAATTCCTTTATTCCACATTACTAACTTACTACCAATTATAAACAATTTCATTATTACTGCTCATTCACAAATATCCATTCATAATCCACTTTGCTATTCCCCATTCTTTTTTAATGGACTTAACATTGCCCATTCTAACTTACATAGCTTCAACTTACTTTAATTATTTAGTTTTAACTTCAGTCTGCCTCTGACACAAATTTCCCTTCTCTGCTTCCGCAATCTACACACAAATGCTGGCACACTACTCTTATCTTTAACACTGCAACAACCTTATACAAATCTTTCTGCGAAATCTTTATCCACTACATTTTATTAACAAACATCTTTCTCTTATAAAATTCTCGAAAAAAATCTGACTTCCCACTGCGTCTTTTACTCTCTCTTTACCAACCGGTCACCTTCACTACAAGAAAAAGCGGGATTACCGACGGAAATTCCGACGAGGATTATTTTCCGTCGGTAATTCCGTCGGATATTCCGACGGCAATATTTCAGTCGGAATATCCGTCGGTCGTTCCGACGGAAATTTCAGTCGGTAATGAAAACATACGACGATATTCCGACAGACATATTTCCGTCGGAATATCCGTCGGTAAATCTACTATACCTTGTCCCGCGAAACCCCCCTCTTTCCCTCTCCCGCTCTCTCTCTCTCTCTCTCTTCCCTCTCCTGCTCTCTCTCTCTCTCTTTCCCTCTCCCGCTCTCTCTCTCTCTCTCTCTCTCTCCTCTCTCTCTCTCTCTCTCTCGTCGCTGCGACCCTCGCCGCTCGCCGCCTGCCGCGCCGCCGCCGGCCCTCCGCCCCGACCGGCCCCGCCGCCGCCGCCGTGCCCTGCCACCGGAAGTCCCTCCCCGCCGGTAGGTATGTACACACCCTCGCGCCCCTCTCCCCCTCCCCTCCCCACCCCCGCCACCGGCGACCCCCCACCTCCGCCATCGGCGTCCCAGCCCCCCTCCCCTGCCGCCCCCTCCCCCTCCCTTCTCCAACCGGCCAGCCCCCTTCCCCACCCCTGCGACCCCCCTCCCCCCTTCCCCACCCCTGCGACCCCCCTCCCCTCCCCCTCCAGTCCCAGTCCCCCCACCCTGCCAACCCCTCTCCCTTCTGCGCCCCCACCGCCACGCCCTCCCCCCTTCCTGTGCAAGCCCCCCCCCCACTCCGCCACTACCCCTCCCCCTCCTACGCCCCTACCGCCACCGCCCTCCCCCCTTCCTGTGCAACCCCCACCCACCCCGCCACTACCGCTCCCCCTCCTACCCCCCACAGCCACCACCCTCCCTCCCTTCCTGTGCAACCCCCCCCCCCCACCCTGCCACTACCCCTCTCCCTTCTGCGCCCCCACCGCCACCGCTCTCCCCCCCTTCCTGTGCAACCCCCCCCACCCGGTGATCCCCTCCACCTCTCCACAGTGCCTCCTCCCCTTCCCGGTGACCCCCTCCCCCTCCACTGCTCCCCTCCTAGCTTGGCTACCCCTCCTTGCTCCCCCTCCTGGCCTGGCGACCGCCTCCCCCTCCACTGCCTCCTCTTGACCCGGCGATATCCCTACTACCTCTCCACAGTGCCCCACTCCCCTCCCAAATTTTGGTGCACTATTGTAATGTCAAAATTTTCACATTATGTTTATAATGTCATATTTGTGTGATTTTTACATTATTATATAATTGTAATATATATATATATATTTATATTATGAATTCTTTGTAAATTCTTTTAATTGTTTGTAGCAAGAGTCTTCTTCCATATAATGTGCTATGTAATCAGTTTTATCTAGTGAATAGAGTTTGCTCCTTTTACGCTACTATAAAAAAAACATGAAATTGCTAAAAAAGTATGAATAACCTGCTATTGTTAAAGTGCTATAGAATCCATGGTCTTGTTCAACCTCAAATGTTAGCAATTCTCCCCCATATGAAGTTACTAAAAAATGAAGAAACCACCTACCCATTTGAACACAAGTTTCTTTAAAGGATGTAATGTAGGTCAACATCACATTTAAATTTTGCATGTACATGGACCATAAACCATGTTGAAAATATTAAAGTTCATGTTAAACATTTCCCTAGTAGACCCCTGACACTCAATTTCCATGAATTGAAGGGGATGCATGTACACTAAAAACTAATCATGAACACAAGTATAAACATAAGGACAAGCAACCAACATCCATCTTATTTGCATTGGAGTTGAAGAGTTCAAGGCATCCGAAGATGAACATTGTCCATAGGAGAAATGCCCTCATCCCCTCCCCCTCCTAAGCCAGACCCTTCATGTAGATCACTTACATTGTAGCAACCTGGTATTTTAATAAATAAATAAATTAATTAATTAATTAATTAAAACTCATTAAACAAAAGAAGTAATGGGCTTTGCTAAATGGATCATGTAAAAGTTATTGGGTCAAAAGAGGTATTTTTAAAAGTTGAATAAAAGAAAAATACCCTAAATTCGTATATTTATGTTTCCTAAAATGAAAAGAGCTATTAAATCATTAAAATAGTTAATATGAGTTGGAATTGGACTCCTAACCCTACCCAAATTGGCTAGGTACGAATTTGCAACCCAACCTAACCCAATTAGGAGGTGGAAAGCTTGGAAGGTTGGAAGAAATAGGAAAACTCATAATTTAATAGGAATTAAAGTTGTAGTAGGAATTGGAAACACTAGAGGCTTACATACACCCTAACCTCTTCATGGCCGACCCTAATGCGTTGCTGAGGCTTGCTGGATGTGGAGGAGAGGCTAAAGGAAGGGAGAATTTGTCACGTCCTAATAAAAGGCTATTTATCGGGAGTGACAGAAAAACAGGCACAACAGGTAATATTTACTTATCCATTCATATCGTCATAACGCGGAAGTTAATTACATAGATACTCCTCATAACAACTAAGTGAGGAGTAGATCAAAATAAACTTAATTTACACATCCCAATTAGGAAATAAAATAGTACAAACTCTTCCTTCTAGATATTAGTTTCTTTTATGTTTATTGTTCACTTTCAGTTTAATGATTAGTATTACACATCTTATTTTAATGTATTCTTTAGTATTGCACATGTTTATATGTAATTCATGTACATGTATGTATGAATTTGGTTATTATTGCACTTGTTCACATGTATGATTTGTTATCATATTCTTTCATATTTATTTGGTTTTAAATTTGATCTATGCATGTATAGTAATTTTTCACTGCACACACATCACGAGAGCGTGTTAAGCTCGTGTCAATGAACATTCCCGTTCAAGACTTTGAGATTGATGTGCACGAGTCTTATTTCAATAATGAGAACGTGTATATCTAACTCAAAGTCTTGAATTGTCCCGTTTTGGACAGTCTGTGAATGTTTGATCGGAGTTAGGTGGTCATTTATTATGTGATTGTATATTTGTTGAAAATTTCGGGTGCGTCTACTCACTCCTCTCTGATATACCTTTATTGATTTAGAATATTTTCTTAACCACTTATTAGTAAGTGTTTAAGAAAATATCTAAATCAATAAAAATTTTTGGTATATCGGAGAGGTGTGAGGAGATGCTGCCGAAATTTTCAGCAAATAATACAAACACATAGTAAATGGTCATCTGAGTGCGATCAATATTCACAGATGGGTAAAAAGTGATAATCTTAATAATATATCCTACCTATTCATTTTGACTTACTCGAACGATGTGAGGGTCTGTTGGATTTTAACTTGTGACATGACATTTAATTTGTGTAGGAAAAATGTCTTATGAGAATCGGTCATGGATGTACGTGGAATGGTGAATGGAGTTGTCACCGAGGAGTTTAAAGACGGAGTTGACAGTTTTATTCAGTTTGCATTGAGTAATTCCTCAGTAGCAGTCGATCCGATGGGTAACATCCGATGTCCGTGTTCGGCTTGTAAGAACATAAAGTGGATATCGACATGGGATGTGCAGCATCATTGTATACGAGAGGATTTGTTGCCCATTATGAGATATGGTCATGTCATGGTGAGCATGTTATTCAGTCGTCTGCACATGCTCATTACTTTGCGTCTACAAGTACGTACGTAGACATGGTTGTCGATGATGCTGGTCCAGAGTTCAATATGCATGAAGATGAAACAATGAAGAAGTGCCGAATGATACAGCTCAGAGATTTTATCAGTTACTTCGAGATGCTGATGAGCCATTATGGGATGGTTGTGAGAAGCATACACGGTTGTCTGCAGTGTCGCAGCTACTGAATTTGAAATCTGAATTTCATATAAGCGAGAGTTGTTTTGACCGGCTTCTCTTACTCGTCAAGAGTATGCTTCCTCAATCAGAGAGGTTACCTGCGACTTTTACCATGCGAAGAAGATGGTGAATGATCTGAGGCTTGTTTTATGAAAATTGATGCATGTCCGAATCACTGTATGCTGTACTACAAAGATGATGCAGATAAGACATCATGCTGTATTGTAATCATGATAGATTCAGCCAAGAAGAGAGAGGGGACAAGTCAAAGCAGAAGGATGTTCCGTATAAGTCATTGTGGTATTTTCCGATCACCCAGATTGCAGCGGTTGTTCATGTCCCCGAAGACAGCTGGACATATGACTTGGCATGCAGAAAGAGTCCGTCGTGACGAAGGTGAAATGAGTCATCCTGCCGATGGTGAAGCTTGGGCTCATTTTAGTCGTACTCATTTACTTCGCAAGGGATCCACGCAACGTGCGGTTGGGTTTATGCACAGACGGTTTC
Source organism: Colocasia esculenta (assembly GCA_014218235.1). NCBI lineage: Eukaryota > Viridiplantae > Streptophyta > Magnoliopsida > Alismatales > Araceae > Colocasia > Colocasia esculenta. The sequence goes on along the minus strand of CM024755.1, from coordinate 160,519,286 downwards.
AATCCATTCGGAGGCTCGGTGGCATCTTACTCATGTTGGCCAGTATTCCTAACACCGTATAACCTTCCGCCAGGCATGTGCATGAAGCGTGAGAATCTGTTCTTTCATTACTCATTCCGGGTCCAAAATCTCCAGGAAAAAATATAGACATATATCTTAGACCGTGATTGATGAGCTGAAATTGTTATGGTCAGATGGGGTTCTCTGTTATGATGCATCCAGAAAACAGAATTTCATTTGAAGGCTGCATTAATGTGGACAATAAGTGACTTTCCTGCGTACGGCATGTTATCTGGTTGGAGCACACATGGGAGATTGGCATGTCCTTATTGCATGGAGGATTCTAAATCATTTGTGTTGAAATCTGAGGGAAAATCATGTTGGTTCGATTGTCATCGTCGGTTTCTACCGAGTGACCATCCTTTCCGAAAGCAAAAGGATTCTTTTATGAAAAATACAACTGTGATGGAGCAGGTGGATATGGAAGGGTGTCTGGTGGAAACATGGCGAGGCGGGTCCAGAACGTACCGACGGTAACACAACTGGCTGGTAGTACTCGACAAAATCCCTGGCTTCGGGAAGGATCACAATTGGGTGAAGCAAAGCATCTTTGGGAATTACTTATTGGTCAACACTTTTGATACGACATAACCTTGACGTCATGCATATAGAGAAGAATGTTTTTGATAATGTGTTCAACACAGTTATGGACATCAAAGGCAAAACGAAGGACAACGTCAAGGCACGTTCGGATTTGAAAGTACTTTGCAGACGCCCAGAACTAGAGCTGCAGCATGTTCAAGGGAAAGTGGTGCAACCTAAAGCTGCATATGTGCTTGGGGCCAGACAGATTAAGGAAGTGTTGCAATGGTTGAAGCAATTGAGATTTCCATATGGATATGTCTCGAATATTGCCCGTTGTGTAAATATCAATGAGGGAAAAATATACGGAATGAAGAGTCATGATTGCCATGTTTTCATGCAAAGACTGATCCCACTTGCTTTTCGTGAGTTGTTGCCAAAGCAAATATGGGGAGCAATGACTGAGCTGAGTCATTTCTTCCGAATTTTAACAGCATCAGAACTCAGACTTCTTGACTTGCAAAATATGGAGCAAAATATAATACAGACAGTCTGCAAATTAGAGAAGATATTTCCTCCAGCATTCTTTGATTCAATGGAGCACCTGATCATCCATTTGCCATATGAGGCTAGGGTCGGAGGACCAGTACAATTTCGATGGATGTATCCGTTTGAGAGGTATATTTCTATATCCGTAGTTTATTCACATTACGGCGAATTTTATATTTCATATGTATTCATTCGATCTATTATTATCGTAGGTGCATGCACGATCTTAAGATGAAAGTCCGCAACAAAGCACAAGTTGAGGGTTCCATTACCCAGGCATACCTCATTGAGGAGATATCGAACTTCTGTTCGATGTACTTTGACACGGAAATAAAAACCCGACGCACTCAACCTCCACGTAATGATGATGGTGGAGAATCCTATGTGTCGGACCAACTCTCTATATTCAAGTGTCCCGGACGGGCGTTCGGATATCTTCTACTCGCCCACTTGAAGACAGAGAGTTGGTAGCTGCGGAGATCTACATCTTCATGAATTGCGCAGAACTAGAGCCCTACATTGAGTAAGTTGTGCTCACTTATGATATACATCATTTACATGTAATGCTGGTAAACTGAACGGTTGTGTGACATTTACATTGCAGAGAGTTTGACTCGTTCATACTACAACGAAATCCACGTCTGACGGACGTGCAGGTTGAAAAGGAACGGGAGAAGTCTTTTCCGAGTTGGTTAAGATCTCGAGTGTGTCTAAATATTTTGAATCATATATGTTACGTTCTTATGCATAATTAGTTGTTGTAAGTCTATCTATTTTTTTGCTAATAGGTGATCAGGTTTTATTACCGATTTAAGAGTACAAGAGATCAGTTATGGACCCTCGAAGATTGTACGTGTCTACCCAGGTTACATTGTGAATGGATACAGATTTCACACGAGAGATTATGGACGCAATAAGTCTACGATGAACAGCGGCGTATGTGTGAAAGGAAGTGCCTACAATGAAAATGAAATTGACTATTATGGCATTCTCGAAGAAGTCATTGAACTGCAATTTTTGGACAAGACAACATTATATTTCTCTTCAAGTGTCATTGGTTTGATCCGACATCTATTCGTCATGACACAACATATGGAATTGTCGATGTCAAGCATAAGTCCAAGTTGAGTACATACGAGCCATTCATACTGGCGGCACAAGCGCAACAAGTTTATTATTCAAATTATTCATCCCTGAAATTAAGAGATTGGTGGGCTGCATGTAGAGTGAAATCAAGGTTATTCCCTGAGTATGAGCTTCTGCCGCCTGATGATGAGCTCGACGGTGTTAATGACATTATTTCCAATCGGAAAGGAGTGACGCACGAGAGTTGGCAGTTTCTACGCAGTTCAATATTCATGATATAAATGAAACAATTTGCTTACATAAGGATAACGAACAGGAAGAAGTTGACCCAAATGCCCTTGAGCGAGAGGTGGAGTCTGATGTGGATGAAGACTCCCGCATGAGGAGGATGAATTCCAAGATGATGAAGAAGATGATGCTGAATTAAACATGTTGGAAGCATCTGATGTTGAATTACGATAATATACCCTATATTTTGTAAGAACTTCGTGTTATTGCTAATTATATTTTCATATTAAATTGCTACTTCAAAATTTATTGCTGATGACAATTTGGATGTATGTTTATTTATCTCAAGAGAGATATGGTACGTGGAGGACGGAGTCGGACGGTTTCTACGTCCGTTGGCAGAGGGTCCGGGACCCCGTCCACGACAGGTATATGTATATGTAAACACAATACTCTATATATTATTGTTCATAATAAATTCACGACAGATCTAACGTACAGGCTCATTTTGCAGGGTCTGCCTCCCCGTCTGCGCCGGTCATCCCAGCGACAGGTATATACATATGTACAGAAAGAACCACATTTACGTTATTGTTCATATTTAATTCACGAGATATAACGTACATACAATTTTGCAGGGTCTGCCTCCCCATCGACGCCGGTCATCCATGCGGCAGGTATACGTATATATTGTTGTTCAAGTTAAATTCATATTTTCTAATGTGTAAAAAATTTCAGCGACCGCCTCCCCGCCGAGCACGGGAGCAGTGCCACCTTTCCCTTCTTCCTCACCACCAGGTACGTGTCAGCTTCCATACATTAGTATGTTTGTTGTCTTGCAATTTATCGAACAATAGTGTGCTTAATTGTCTTCAACAGAGGTCCAAGGTCCGCATGCAGCAGCGGATGAGGGGGGCCCTCAGCTACCGGGACGGCATCCATGCTGGATCTCCGGGTAAAGTTGATCAGTTCAAATTTACTTTATTTGTTATTGATGTTATACATTTCATGTACAAAATAATGTGCAATTGCAGGGGGAAGATAGATCCTGGTTCTGCTTCCGTCATATTACGACGCTGGTCCATGCACATATTCCAGGACCAGTGGACACATGGAGAGAGTTCCGGTGCCCGTCCGGGATCAGTTATTTGACATGTTCACGGTATTTTTAAATCTTAGATAACTATCTGTCATTTATTTAATTACTATCCATGTTCGTGCAGAAAGCTGAGTAATTTCATTTCTTTACAGCGGAGGTTCACATTCACGAGACCCGAGGATCTCCCTCGAGCTCGAGCCGTCTGGGAGTCTACTGCCCAGACTAATTTAAGAAAGTCGATGTGGGAGGCCCGGGACAAGGCGCAAAAGAGCACAGGCAATAGGGATCCTAGGGCTTGGCTTGATGACGGCCCTTCTTGGCTGAGGAAGGTTATTGGCAGTCCCTTTGTGAGCGATGGGCTGCTGGACCATGGCAGCAGCGGTCACAGGCGGCCATACGCAACAGATCAACTCATCCGGAGAAGAATGTGCATACTAGTGGGTCCATATCTTATGCGACCCACAGTCAAAATTGGTAAGCATAATATTGTTCAATTGTTTAGTACATTGATTATTATTGTCAAACTAACTACGTCCGTTGAATTATAAGCATCACGAGCTCGAGCGTGCCCCTACCTTTCGCGAGTTATTTGATCGGACTCATAAGCGGAACGGGACAGATGACTATGTTAGCGAGAGTGCCCGCACGATCGTTGTAAGTCAACCTATAAATTTTGAATTCATTATGATATTAAATTAATTTATTTTTATTAATTTAATTTTAATTTATTTTGCAGGAGAGGTACGACAGGACGATGACGGAGCGTTATGCAGAGGGCACTCCTCAGCCAGACTTGGATGCAGAGGCTTGGGTCGAGGCAGCGGGAGAGCCGAGGAAGGGCCGATGTACGGCTTTGGGGACAGCCTGGATACTCAACCAGTGTTGTCCTCATATGCCAGTTCGATCGCTCCTCCGGCACACGTGAGTTCATCTTCTGCGTCGCCCGTCAGTGGTGTACAGGACATTAGAGGCATCATTCGGGAGGAGCTACGTACAGAGCTACAGACCCAGCGGGAAGAGCTACAGACGCAGCGGGTAGAGCTACAGACGCAGCGGGTAGAGCTGCAGGCGCAGCGGGTAGACATAGAGACGCAGCGGGCACAGCTACAGACGTAGTTCAGCGATATGCTTCAACAGTTCCTCTCAATAATGCAGGGAGTACGCCCCACACAGCCAGCAGCTCAGGTCAGTATTAGTATTAATTTCATAACTTAGGATTGGGTTGGGCATTCTCCGACACGACCGGGTGGGTTAAAGCGACGTGTAGAAACTGACGGAATCCAATTGGATCTCCGGATTGGCCTGGCCATTCAAACGCCGCTCTAAAAACACCCAACTTCATATAAAAGCCTTAACACACATACCCCGGGGTCCAAAATCCCAAATAGGGATCGGATCGACGTGCCGTTTTCTCCGACACGACCGGGTGGGTTAAGCGACGTGTAGATTGACGGAATCCAATTTGGATCTCCGGATTGGCCTGGCCATTCAAACGACCGCTCTAAAAACACTCCAACTTCATATAAAAGCCTTAACACACACCTCGGGGGTCCAAAATCCCAAATAGGGATCGAATCGACGTGCCATTTTCTTCGACACGACCGGGTGGGTTAAAGCGACGTGTAGAAACTGACGGAATCCAATTTGGATCTCCGATTGGCCTGGCCATTCAAACGACCGATCTAAAAACACCCAACTTCATATAAAAGCCTTAACACGCACAACCCGGGGGTCCAAAATCCCAAATAGGGATCGGATCGACGTGCCGTTTTCTCCGACACGACCGGTGGGTTAAAGCGTCGTGTAGAAACTGACGGAATCCAATTTGGATCTCCGATTGGCCTGGCCATTCAAACGACCGATCTAAAAACACCCAACTTCATATAAAAGCCTTAACACGCACAACCCGGGGGTCCAAAATCCCAAATAGGGATCGGATCGACGTGCCGTTTTCTCCGACACGACCGGGTGGGTTAAAGCACGTGTAGAAACTGACGGAATCCAATTTGGATCTCCGGATTGGCCTGGCCATTCAAACGACCGATCTAAAAACACCCAACTTCATATAAAAGCCTTAACACCACAACCCGGGGGTCCAAAATCCCAAATAGGGATCGGATCGACGTGTCGTTTTCTCCGACACGACCGGGTGGGTTAAAGCGACGTGTAGAAACTGACGGAATCCATTTGGATCTCCGGATTGGCCTGGCCATTCAAACGACCGATCTAAAAACACCCAACTTCATATAAAAGCCTTAACACGCACAACCCGGGTTCTAAAATCCCAATAGGGATCGATCGACGTGCCGTTTTCTCCGACACGACACCGTGTGGGTTAAAGCGTCGTGTAGAAACTGACGGAATCCAATTTGGATCTCCGATTGGCCTGGCCATTCAAACGACCGATCTAAAAACACCCAACTTCATATAAAAGCCTTAACACGCACAACCCGTGTGGTCCAAAATCCCAAATAGGGATCGGATCGACGTGCCGTTTTCTCCGACACCGACCGGGTGGTTAAAGAGACGTGTATAAACTGACGGAATCCAATTTGGATCTCCGGATTGGCCTGGCCATTCAAACGACCGATCTAAAAACACCCAACTTCATATAAAAGCCTTAACACCACAACCCGGGGGTCCAAAATCCCAAATAGGGATCGATCGACGTGCCGTTTTCTCCTCCGACACGACCGGGTGGGTTAAAGCGACGTGTAGAAACTGACGGAATCCAGTTTGGATCTCCGGATTGGCCTGGCCATTCAAACGACCGGCTAAAACACCCAACTTCATATAAAAGCCTTAACACCCAAACCCGGGGGTCCAAAATCCCAATAGGGATCGGATCGACGTGCCGTTTTCTCCGACACGACCGGTGGGTTAAAGCGACGTGTAGAAACTGACGGAATCCAATTTGGATCTCCGGATTGGCCTGGCCATTCAAACGACCGATCTAAAAACACCCAACTTCATATAAAAGCCTTAACACCCCACAACCGGGGGTCCAAAATCCCAAAGGGATCGGATCGACGTGCCGTTTTCTCCGACACGACCGGGTGGTTTAAAGCGACGTGTAGAAACTGACGGAATCCAATTTGGATCTCCGGATTGGCCTGGCCATTCAAACGACCCTCTCTAAAAACACCCAACTTCATATAAAAGCCTTAACACGCACAACCCGGGGGTCCAAAATCCCAAATAGGGATCGGATCGACGTGTCGTTTTCTCCGACACGACCGGTGGGTAAAGCGACGTGTAGAAACTGACGAAATCCAATTTGGATCTCCGGATTGGCCTGGCCATTCAAACGACCGATCTAAAAACACCCAACTTCATATAAAAGCCTTAACACGCACAACCCGGGGGTCCAAAATCCCAAATAGGGATCGGATCGACGTGCCGTTTTCTCCGACACGACCGGTGGGTTAAAGCGACGTGTAGAAACTGACGGAATCCAATTTGATCTCCGGATTGGTCTGGCCATTCAAACGACCGATCTAAAAACACCCAACTTCATATAACGGATCTAAAAATACTATTGTATCACAAGTTTTAAATTTCACTATTGAAAATAATGTATGTCTTTTATTATTATTAATATTTCTCATTTTAATTTGTTTTATATAGGATCCAGCTCGAGACGATGACGAGGCAGGGACAGCAGACGATCCAGCAGATTTATCTTGATATTTGTATTCATTATTCTGTATGCTTTTATATTTATTGTATGTTATGATATTATGTTGATTGTGAGTATTTGTTAAATTTATGATATTGTAGCAGGTTTGACATTGTAGCAGCAGGGTTCACAAACCATTTTTATTTCTTAATTTAAAAAAAAATATGGTTTAATTTCCGACGGATTTACCGACGGTTTATTATCCGTCGGAATTACCGACCGCAATATCCGTCGGTAATTCCGTCGGAATATGCTGACAGATGGTTTCCGACCGAAAATGTGTCAGCATTTACGGACCGGTATACCGACGTATTTGCCGACTGATGAACCGTCGTAAATACCGACCGTGTTTCCGACCGATAAATCCGTCGGATTTACCGACCGAATTCCGACAGATATGTTATCCGTCGGAAATTTCTGACCATCTAGTTCCGACGGTATTCCGTCGGATTTCCGACGGATTCATTCCGTCGAAATACCGCATTTTCTTGTAGTGTTTACATCCACTTACATGAGTTTCTATATCAAACTTTCTATTATCCTTATTATTATATCAGCATTACCCTTAAATTCGTTACTGCAATTATTTCTAATCACAATCACACTTAAGAATCATCTTGATCACTGCTCCTCTGCTTACCAGCCTCTCATCTCAAGCTAGACTACCTCACTTGATCATTTCAAACCTAACATGCCATTAATCATACTATCCCAGCAACTTCTTAACACTTTATTAACATAAATCTCAAACACAACGACTATCTCTGCTACAATTCTCAACATCATTCACCCATTTAACAGTTCTAATCATCACAAGCCCTATTTCTCATCATGATACAATTTTCTCTATTATCCATCACATCACTACTTTATACCTTTCTCTACCAACTGATTCTCATTAAAACACTTTTTAGTGAATTTCATAACTGAATGTACTAATTCTTTCAATTTCTATAATAAAGAATCTTCAATCAATTATACTTTAACCACAATCCAATAATCACTCATACTATACCACCAATCATATCTGCTATTACCCACAACTACTGATCTAACCAACTATACATACAATTCATATACCAAAACTCATATGGAAACCGTACTAAAAAGCACAGGAAACTACATACTTACTACCAGCAGTGGACATTAAATCATGTACTGGGACATTGTAATCTTAATGTCTTTTCAAATTCTAACTAGACCATTGCTCTGATACCAACTGTAACGGCCCTAGATATTTATACCCAATAAGGGTCCATATCCAGATCCGTCTCCCGCGAACGGACCGAAGTCTTGCAAGGGATAGCTCGTACATGTGTCCAAGAAGAATATAAAAGACAAACCACAACAGTAAGAGACACAAGAAAGAACATGTGTTTATATCTGCATATAACAATTTACAACTGTCCCATTACATTATTACATGTCCAAATTAAAGAGAGTACAACTACCTGTGGCATACCCCGAGGGAGCACAAGCTTACACAACTCTACCAAGACTACTGCTGGTGGTACAAGTCTGTCACAGCGTCTTCGCAAGCCACCCCATCGGTAAACCCTGAAAAGAATTGTAAGGGAGTGAGCCTCAACAAGTCATTGGCTCAGCAGGGAACCACCTAAAACCACACATAACACGGAAGGACCTCAACCCCAATCGGGTCTCACAGGCAGCACCGGTGGCTAAACCATATCATGCTCACCGCAAAACATAACTATAACAATTGACATAAGCCCCGGAAAGTAAAAGGGACAACAGCACTAGCACCATGCTTCTTATCTGCCTAAAAACTGTAAAGCCTAGGCCACAAGCCTCACAGGCACACTACCTCAACAACTGGTCGCCTAAACTGTAAACCATATAGGCAAAGCATTGCCTAAGCAACTAGCTTACTGGCAAGCCTCTAAACATATGGGTAACAGGATTGCTAATCAAGAGCTAATCCTTTATACCCTTAAACCACGATGTATTGAATATCACACTTAAGAAATAGGATTGACTATCACGATGCCAATCCATCGCGCACAAAACCTTATTCGGAAACTACCCAAAGAAGGGTAAAACACAACAAGTGGAAGGTCTCACCACACGACCTCCACTTCACCACCTGAAAAGGCCAGTACTCAGCGTACTACGAGAAACCAATACCCACAAAGGCTACGAGGTGTTGCCCAGTTGACGAGCCCAGAGGGGGGTGAATGGGTCTTTTAAAAATAATCTACAAGATACATGTAACTAAAAATATTCACACAAACATTCTTCGAAGGAGGTTAGTGACTGTTAGTTTAAATATCAAACACACAAAGAAGACAATCACACAACACAAGGTTTATCCTGGTTCGGACCTCCTTTCCTTAGGAGTCCTACGTCCAGTCCCTGAGGAACAACTCAGGATTTCACTAACTAGGGTACAGTCAACGCTACAGCACCCAGCTCGGCTGGTCTTCCTTCACACCCGAAGGGAACAACAACACCCTGGATACCCCACCAGGTCTTCCTTCACAACCGAAGGGAAACAGCACCCTGGATACCCCACCAGGTCTTCCTTCACAACTGAAGGGAAACAACAACTCAAACAGAATTGAATGAAATTCAAGCCCCTAGATCAAGCTTTTGACAAGCAAGGATCTGAAGCAACTAGAACTGAGAGGAAGAACTCAAAGCCAAGCGCACTCTCAGAACTACACAAGCTCTCTCAAGATTTTCACTACAGAGTGGAGAGCAAAGAGCAAAAGCTAAGTGGAATGAAGTTCTAGGCTCTAGACTTCTTGCCGAAGAATATTTGAATGCTTGAATACTTGATATATTGTTGTATCTATCTGGTCTCTGTATTCCTTCGCATTTCTTCTATTCTTCTGACTTGTATTTATATCTTCAATTTGAAATATAGACGTTGAAGTGTCCGTTGTCTCTCTCTTAAGTAGTCGTTAGACTGAATGTCACCTGGAGTCTTGGAAGCTTCCAGTCAACAGTCTTTTGATCACTTGAGCACGCAAAGATATGAGATCTTCAAAAATATCCTTTGGCTTCTATTTTGTTTAACGTTGTAACATGGAGCTAGATCAGAGGTCTGCACAAATGTCAATCTCAAATAGCAGACAGCTAAGCTGTCTCTGATGTCAGTCAACGTTAGTAGTAATAGACATGAAAATAGTAATGCCAAATAGCTAAGTCTAAAAGACGTAATCAGAGTAAGCACGATAAAGGATGATATCGTCTGCATGCATGCAGAGATACGTTCAGATCTCATAAATGCAGAAGCGCCAGAGAGATATCTACGTGGACTTTGACCAGTCAACGCTTTTAAGATGAATAAGATATCAAGTCAATATAAGATATGAAATCGATGGCTATATGACTTATGAAATCGTTATGAATAAGTCAGATTGACCAAGGCGTTATGAGATATAGCAAATCGTTATGTTTACTGAAGAAATCGTTGTGAAACACTTATCAAATCGTTATACAAAGCAAATCGTTGTGTTCACTGAAGAAATTGTTGTGAGACACTTATCAAATTGTTATACAAAGCAAATCGTTGTGTTCACTGAAGAAATCGTTATGAGACACTTATCAAATCGTTATACAAAGCAAATCGTTGTGTTCACTGAAGAAATCGTTATGAGACACTTATCAAATCGTTATACAAAGCAAATCATTGTGTTCACTGAAGAAATCGTTATGGTAGCTTACGAAATCGTTACGGCGAGCAAGTCGTTGCGAGCTCTAAAGAAATCGTTATGAATACTTAAGAAATCGTTACGGCGAGCAAGTCGTTGCGAGTTCTAAAGAAATCGTTACGGTGACTTATAGAATTGTTATGACAGGCAAGTCGTTACGAGTTCTAAAGAAATCGTTGTGATGACTTATAGAATCGTTATGATAGGCAAGTCGTTACGAGTTCTAAAGAAATCGTTGCGATAACTTATAGAATCGTTATGACATGCAAGTCGTTACGAGTTCTAAAGAAATCGTTGCGATGACTTATAGAATCGTTATGACAGGTAAGTCGTTACGAGTTTTAAAGAAATCGTTGCGATGACTTATAGAATCGTTATGACTGGCAAGTCGTTACGAGTTCTAAAGAAATCGTTGCGATAACTTATAGAATCGTTATGACAGGCAAGTCGTACGAGTTCTAAAGAAATCGTTGCGATAACTTATAGAATCGTTATGACAAGCAAGTCGTTACGAGTTCTAAAGAAATCGTTGCGATAACTTATAGAATCGTTATGACAGGCAAGTCGTTACGAGTTCTAAAGAAATCGTTGCGGCATCGACTTGTTTGAAACAACATGACTTTTCAGTCTTATAAAGAAATCGTTATGATGATTCTATTGAAATCGATATGAACTTTGAGAAATATCATGTTGAAAAGATTAAAGCTTCAGAGAAGTAAAGCATACCTTTATTGGCTTATTTGACCTTGGTATTTTTCCTGTACTTAAGACTTATGAAATATTCATTAGATATAATTGATAAACTTTTGTTTGGTTTTGTTAATCATCAAAATATATATATGTAATTAATTAAAATTACATGGGGACAGACTGATCATCACGAGGTACCACCACTGAAACACAAACACAACTGTGCCACCATCAGGACACACCACAACCAGTCAAACCACAACCAGTAAGTCTCCGCTCACTAACCATCACAACAACTGTGCCAACACCATGGCACACCTCGACGAATAAAACCACAACTAACACGCACTACAACCAATAGCAAAGCACGAGCCAGAAAGCCCGACGCCACCACATGGGACAGACTACTAGTTTATGACGCCAGTATCCAACCCGGACAACACAACATAAGAACTACCTCTCAGTTTCGTAGTCACAGACGTAAGGTCCAACTGCAGCTCCACAACACAAGTAAAGCCAAAGAACTGTGGAGACCAACCAAACCACCACAACCTACAGGTCACACACCCTGCAGGCCCATGCCTGGCACCTTTAGAGACTCTGGCCCGAGCTCTCTAAAGTGAGGCACTGGTAACAGGACTAGCTAGGGCCCAGTACGTCTACTGGTGTCCGTAACCCCCAGCTATGAGCGCGCTACAAGTGACTAAACACAAACTCTCATGAGTCACTATCCCACTGTCATCTTTCCCTCAGCCGGATGACAACTCTCCCCGAGAGTGAGGGTGTCTAGGAAGACGACAAGACCTCGACGGTACCATTGTACCGGGACAAGCCCCGAGCACACATAGGTGCCTGGCTCACACAAAACCTGGGGCTCCCAACTGAAGAGGCATTCCGGAATAGGCGCCAGACCACCAAACTCGGCAACGCACTAATCACATCATAAACTCATACAATCTTTATTACAAACCAAGGTACAAACGTAAGGACTAGCTTGACTTGATCACTCCGTGACCCACAAGCTATTCTACACAATCACACACATAAATTCCGATAATCAACCACACTTGGCTTATCATCAGTCACAAGGTGACCTCCATTGCCACGTCAAACTCTTTACTCGGTAGCCACTTAATAACCACACTTACACTCCATTAATTAACCATCTTAACCAATCTATAATCATATATTAGAAAACTAGGGCTAGGTTCACATAGGGACCTCACTGCCTAACCACTACGACAACCGATGCATGTGCCATGCACACATACACATACACACACGTAACACAACCATAACAGAGAATGTGCCATGCACATCCTCAAACCACAATAACACCACACCAATTATGTAAACCACCCACTAACAGTGTGGGCAACCTACTCACAGAGCTTTACGGGTGTAATGCACCTCTTACTAAAGCCATGCACACTAAACATCGATAATTGGATATCCAAATTGCCAAAAGCATGCAAAATTGTATCCCCGACTGAGATCGCGACAGAGGCTAAGGCCGCCTTCTGATCGCGACTCCACGACATGTCGCGATAAGAAATCCTGTCGCGACGGGTCGGCCTGTCGCTACCTGGTCGCGACAGCAGGGTCTGTCGTCTTCTCAGGCGAAAACTCTAATCCGGGAACCATCTCCGGATCTTCCATGCAAACCACCCTAAACATGATTTCAACTCGATTTTCATGCTCATTCACCTCCTAGACATGGTGTGGTGGTATGATCCTGTTTGGGCCTGAGCCAAACGGGCCTCCACTAAACAGAGGGGGAAGACGATCGCTAGTGAGGACGAACACCTGCAAAACCAGAAGAGGATCAGGGGGCCCGGTGAAGACCGGGAAAACCCTCCGATGCCTAAGTCAGTGAGGAACTTGAGAGGCAGGGGGTTTCGGAGTGAGAGAATGTATTCGCGAGGGATAGAGAGCGTACCCTTGCATGGTACTGTACCTGTGCTTTTATAAGCGTCGGTGTCGAGGCCAACGTGCGTAACGTTCGGGGATCGTGCCTGAAGAGGCGCCTTGACGCACGCACATAAAGGAGGAGTTATGACTCTGGTGCCCGTTAGGCTGCCAGGCAGCTCACGCCCCTTGATGGTGGAGAACGTGGCCTGGGACGCTTACAACCGTTCTGCGAGTCAGAGAACCTGCTCGGAACCCTTTGGGAACGCTTTCCGAGCAGGTGACCCATGCGGGGGCTCGAACATGCTGTTCGGTTATATCCAGGGTAGTTTCGTGCAGCGGAGTTACTGTTCCTGTTCGGAAGCCATTCATAGCTGTTCGGTAAGGGAAGGCGGGTGATCTGCTCGGAGGTATGCCGCAGCAGAACTTGACAGCTTCCGATCACGGGGGTCACACAATGGAGGTCTTCGAGCCATCCTGGAGAGGGCGTGCCCTTCGATGACGGTGCCACGTTAGTTGACAGGACGTGAATGGGCCGTAACGAGCCATCATGGGCCTAGGTGACCAGATTTGGCCACCACACATGGTATCTACTGTTTTAAAGCAATAAACAAACCAATATGCAATCGACGTAACAAATCAAGGTAGAACTCCCTACCTTCATGAAGAACGCGTGATAGCCCACGAATGCGTCGTTAAACACGTGACTAACAATCTCAAATAATCGGCCTACACTAAATATTTTAACAGTAGTTAAGTGGTGAGACCGAGTCGAATCCACGGGGAAAAAGATTTTAGCTTTGAAACCTGGGCTTTTAGTTGAGAAAATAAAGTAATGTTATTAAAACTACGATGCACAAAATAAATCTACATACTGAGAATGATTAGAATGAGAATAGAATAGATAGAAAGAGAGAACATAGACTACTAAAAAGCAACTCCACTAATCAAGCTCACAGTCAATAATAACATGCATGAATAATAATACAACTAATGAAGAAAAATAGAATTAGAAGAGCTTGGTTAGACGAAGTCCCGACGACGGCGATGTGCGAGCACGTGATCGACCCTTTGATGACGACGACATTCCAGCAAATCTCTTCCTTGGACTTGATGATGATGGGAGAGAGAAAAAAGAGAGGAGAGAGAGAGAAAGAAATCTCCAGAGAGAAAATAAAAATAGAGAGAGAGAGATAGGTGAGAAAGAGAGAGAGCACGTGTGAGAAGAGGGAGAAGAGAGAAAAGAGAGAGAGGAGAGAGAGCTCAAATAGGAGAGAGAACGGGGGAGATATAGGAGAGAAGAGAGATGAGAGTAGGTATACTGTCTCTCGGTTGTTTACTCTTAGGTTGGTGACCTCATACTAACCTTTCTTCTTCTTATCTTCTTTATGCGCAGCGGCTGCAGAGCTGGAGCAGGAAGGGATGAAGAGGCGAATGATGAGTTCGCCGAACAGATCCCTGTGGTAGCGCACAGGGTGTACAAAGATGACGACGTTGCCGCTGTTGTTCAGGTTCCTTCCGCAGTGAGGGTTGGTGCCGCGGTGACAACGGCACTTGTTGCTCCATCAACTGCCGAAGGGCGCCCCAACAAGGCGCAGGCTCCTGAGAAGGGGCCTGGAAAGATTCGTTTGAAGAAGAAGGCCACTAGAGAGGTGGTACCAGGGGAGCTCGGACTCCTCGGGAGAAGGATGACCAGCGAGCCGGCCTTCTGCGAAGAAGAGGCCCGTTCTGGTTGACGAGAGCGCGAGGAAGCAGAACAACTCCGTGCTCGGAAAAAAGTAGAAGGCGGTCCAGGCTACTCCTCCACATGACGAGGAGAGGACCGAAGAGGAAGAGGAAGGGGCGCAGTTTCTGCTGCGCAAAAAAGATAGGGCCGTACAATCGGCCGATGAGGGAGTGCCACGGGTGGCCTCCGCGACTCGCCCCGAGGTCGCTCAGAAGATGGCGACCGAGCTGGGGCTCATTTTTGTGAGCGAAGGGTCCAAGAGTC